>CP125974.1:12816151-13046708 GCA_030063025.1 Avena longiglumis
TAGCCATTTCTCGTAGTCCTGGGCTCATCATCGCCCTCATAGTTCGAGGTTCACCGCCTTCTACCAACAAGACAGTTAAGACAGGTTGTCGATTCACCAGAGGGGCACGCGACCTTGTCGACTGCGATGTTCAAGAGCGTGATCGTCAAGCTTCATGATCCTTGTCATTAGCTTCCTCTTTTGTTGGTGCAAAGCGGCCTTTTGGAACAATTTCAGGTGTTGCGCTTCTCTCCAATTCAAGAGAAGGTTAAACAACCTCGCCTAGCTCTACTTTCCTCCCATTCACTTCTTTCAGAGAAACTCCTTCTCAAGAAAGGAACCATTCTTTACAAAACACTTTGCCTTCGGTTACGTGATAGAAGGTATACCCAATAGTTTCCTTAGGGTATCCTATGAAGACGCATTTCTCCGCTTTGGGTTCGAGCTTGTCCCAGATCAACTTCTTGATGTAGGCTTCAGATCCCCAAACTTTAAGAAACGACAACTTAGGTTTAGCACCAAACCAGTTCATACGGTGTCGTCTCAACGGATTTAGATGGTGCCCTATTTAAAGTGAATGCAGCGTTTATAATGCATAACCCCAAAATGATAACGATAAATCAAGAAGAGACATCATTGATCGGACCATATCCAATAGAGTTCGATTCCTGCTCGTACACACCATTCTACCGTGGTGTTCCGGTGGCGTGAGTTGCTAAACGATTCCGCTTGCTTTAAGATGCGTGAGAATATCATAACTCAAATATTCACCTACGATCGGATCAGAAACTTAATCTTTTACATTACGATGGTTCTCCACTTCATTCAAATTCCTTGAACTTTTCAAATGTTTCGTATTTATGTTTCATTAAATAGATATACCCATATATACTTAAGTCATCGGTAAAGTGAGAAAATAGTGATATCCACTGCTGAAACACTCATCGCCGCATACATCGGTATGTATGATTTCCAATAAGTCCGCTGCTCGCCCATCATTCAGAGAACGGGTTTTGATCATCTTGCCCATGAGGCATGGTTCGCATGTGTCAAATGATTCAAAATCAAGAGACTCCAAAAGTCCATCGTAATGGAGTTTCTTCATGCGCTTTACATTAATATGACCTGAGACGATTACCACAAATAAGTAGTATTGTCACTATCTACTTTGCATCTCTTAGCCTTAATGTTATGGATGTGTGTTTCATCCCTTTCGAGATTCAGAAGAAATAAACCATTCACAACAGGTGAATGACCATAAAATATGTTACTCATATAAATATAACAACCATTATTCTCCGATTTAAATGAATAACCGTCTTGCAATAAACACGATCCAGAAATAATGTTCATGCTCAACGCAGGCACATAATAACACTTATTAAGGTTTAAAACTAATCCCGAAGGTAAAACTAAGGAGAAGTGCGACGGACATCACATCAACTCTTGATCCGGTAACGCCAAGCATCGTCACCTCATCCCTCGCAGTCGCCGTTTATTCCGTAGCTGCTTCGAAGTTACAAATATTAGCAATCAACTGATTAAATACCTGCACTACAACGAGGCTAGTAAGGAAAACATCAATAACATGTATATCGATATACCTTTGATGGTGCCAGCCTTCTCCGCTAAGTACCGAACGATTCTTCCAAAGGACCCTTGTCCTTGCAATAGAAGCACTCAAAGGTCCCTTGGGTCCAGACTTGAGCTTCTTCTCGAGGGGCAACACGCTTGCCGCCTTTCTTGAAGGGCTTCTTTGCACCCTTACCTTTCTTGAAGGTGGGGGCTTGTTAACCATCAACACATGATTATCCTTTTGATGTCCACCTCCGCATCCTTCAGTTTTGAAGAGCTTTGATCGTATCGATTGGAACAAATCGATTATGAGTCACTACAAAACTTTTGTAGCCGGGAGGAGTGATTGTAGAACCTCAATCTTGAGCTCCTCTGAATCTTGTAGTCCAGCTTGCTCAAGGCGTTGAGTGTAGCCCGAAATCTTTATGGCGTGCTCACTAACGGAACTCCCTTCCTCCATCTTGCAGTTAAAGAATTTCTTAGAGATCTCATATCTCTAAGAACGGGCCTGAGTCAGAAACATAGTTTTCAGCTCCTCAAGAATCTCAAAGGGCCCGGGATAGTCTTCAAAACGATTTTGAAGGTCCGATTCCATAGCAAACAACATGGTGCTCTTAATCACACCATAATCATCTTTGCGCGACTGATAGACAACTTTCTCATCAGCCGGCACATCTATAGCAGGGGCGTCACCTAGCGCATTCTCAAGGACATAGTCCTTTTGACCGCCAGAGAGAATGATTCTCAGATTGCGGAACCAGTTGGTGAAGTTAGACCCATTATTTCCAAGCTTTTCTTTCTCAGCGAAAACGTTGAAGTTGAAGTTGTACTTAGCCATTTGATCTACAATATTTGCAAGTACAAATTAGACTATGTTCATGATAACTAGTTCAACTTAATCAAATTACTAGATGAACTCCCACTAAATTCAACATCCCTCAAGTTGTTTAGTGAACACTATCCAAATTCACCACACCTAATCCGATCTTCACGTAAAGAGATGTGGCTTCAATGGTGGACAACGAAGTGTCGATCATATCATTCATATGACTCCACCATGATTGCCTCCACCATGAATAGCAACTACAACTATTGCTAACTACTTAGAGATAAAGTGAAACTATTACATGGCGTATAAGAAGTTGACACACAGGTCATACACAATTATAAAGACAACCATATGGCTCCTGTCGGTTGTGTACTCATCGACATGCAAGTCGTGAAACATTACAAAACATGATCATTGCATACAACATACACATCACATCTTGGGCCATACCATATCACATAAAACACTCCCTGCAAAAACAAGTTAGACGCCTCTACTTTGTTGTTGCATGTTTTACGTGGCTTATGGGAGTAGCAAGCTAAGAACGATTCTTATCTACGGAAAGCCACAACGGAGATATTATGGTTGCCAAACTCCGGTGTAAATCCCATGACAACTATAGTGAGAGAAACTGGCATCCACTAGCCGCATGTGTGGAACAAGCCACACGTCAAGTGCGGAGCCGGTCTCGCGAACGACGTCGCGTAAGGTTGGCATGGACCGCTTCAATCTCACTATCCCGCGTCATAAGAAAAACACAAACAAGAGGCTTGCAACAGAAAACATCAACGCCCGCAACAACCATGTTGCGTTCTACTCGTGAAACACATCTACGCATAGATCTAGCTCTGATACCACTAAAGGGTTTCACAGCATAGTAAATTAAAAAAATTCTACGGATGCGAACGGGAAAGCCAAGATCTAATCTAGGAGATGCAAACAACGAGGGGGATTAGATGAGATCTTCATACCCTTGAATATTCGCATAGCGGAACGTTCGTCGGAACGTGGGTGATGTAGTCCTACTCGCTTCTCCTCCTCGCAAACCGATCCGTTCCGATCTAACACCGCAAGTGGAGATGCCTCCGAGAGATGCACACGTGCGGCACCTAGACGTCTCCTCCTTCCTCGGTCCAGCAAGTATGGTGGAGAGACGGATTGGATCTACAACGCGACGGCGCGGTGCAAGTGGTGGAGAGTTTCTGCAGCAGGGCTTCGCCTACGTGCAGTCGGGAGGGAGAGAGAGAGGAGGGCAGCAGGGCGGCTAGGGCTTGAGGAGGAGGTGTGGAGGGGGTGCGCCCCTAGCCCTCTTTATATAGAGTGGTGGGTGTCCAGCCCTTGCCCTTCCCCCAAGCCCTAGGGCCGGCGGCCAAGGAGGGAGGAGTGAGGGGCAAGTTTCCCCCTCCTTCTAGAAGCTCCCCTAGGGTTTCCCCTAGGTTTGGCCGGCTGGGCCCTATGGGGCCTTGTGCCCCTGGCACAATGCGGCCAGGGAACTCCATCATAGGCCCATGCCCCCTACCGGCAGGTGGGGCCACGTTGGTCCCCTTCCGGAAGGTTCTAGAAGCTTCCGGTACAATACCGATTAACCCGAAACAATTCCGAACTCCAAAAACTGCATTGCCTTATATGAATCTTATTCTCCGGACCATTTAGGAACCTCTCGTGATGTCCCGGATCCCATCCGAGATTCCGAACAAAAACTCATAAACCAATTATCCAATCTATCCTAGCGTCGAGACACATTAAGTGTG
Source organism: Avena longiglumis (assembly GCA_030063025.1). Taxonomy (NCBI): domain Eukaryota; kingdom Viridiplantae; phylum Streptophyta; class Magnoliopsida; order Poales; family Poaceae; genus Avena; species Avena longiglumis. Next base: position 12,820,286 of record CP125974.1, read on the forward strand.
ACCTTCGGTTCGAGAATATGCGTACATGGTCTTCTATCAATAATCAACAATGGGTGCTGAAACCCATATTGACTCACACATTCATCGATGATCATATCGGATGAACCACGATGCCGTGATTCAATCAATCCCATATATATTCCCTTCGTCTCGCGATATTTTACTTGCGAGATTTGATCGCTTGCATCGTCATACCTAGTTCAATCTCGTTCACATCAAGTACTTTACTCGTTCCGTAATCCGATATCACTTTGTGATTAACCCCTTAACCACATGCTTGCAAGCGGTGTTGATATATATTACCAAGTGGGCCCGAAGTATATCTCTCCAACTTGGGAGGGACAAATCCCATCTCGATACATACAACCCAACAGGTACTTTCCGATCACCTGAGAGACACCTTTATGATCACCCTCTCATAGGATGACGTTTGATGACCTCAAAGATTTCTTACGATACCAGGGAGTTGTATTATCTCATGGTTTAAGGAATACAATATTTGACATAAGAAAAGCTTCGCAAAGATGAACACGATGACACGATCTAATTGCTCCGCTTAGTTTGGGTCTTTCCATCATATCATTCTCCCAATGATATGATCTCATTATTAATCGACAACTCATGTCTATGGTTAGGAAGCCTTAACCATCATTAATCAATGAGCTAGTCCATAGAGGCATACTAGGGACACGGTGTTGTTTACAAACCACACAAGTATTAAAGTTTCCTCTTAATATAATTCTAGCATGGAATATAAATTTATCATGAACAAGAATTATAATAATAACATCTTTATTATTGCCTCTAGGGCATAATTCCAACAGAATTATCATCAGAGGCATCTTCGACTTCGACGTCATCCGCCGGGTTAGAAAGGAAACTCGGCCCTTCAATCCAGTTATGCACGTCCGCATACTCAACAAGCTGGAAGGCACGAGCTTGTCGGCGAGCGACAAATTCTGGATCCTCAACCCAACGGGAGCCAGTGCGCAAATTTATCAAGGTATCGAGCGAAATATCCTCGTACCATGACATAACGACTGTGAGCGCCATATCAGCACCAGCTCGTCCAGCGGACTCCCTCCAGAGATTTAACTGGTTCTGGGATGCCATCAATCTTTCCACCAGTATCTTGATCTCATCAATATCAGGAGTTCCAGAAGTATTCGGCCAGAGAACATGGTAGGCCCGGATGGCTGCCTGCACCAAGTCCCTGCCCATAATCTTCATCGGACCAACGACAATGCAATGGCAACCAAGTAGTCTTCCATCGAGTATTCTGGGCTCGCATCTACGAGGACACCTCGGCGCACATGAGCATTAATCACCTCTCTAGAGCTCACGGTCTTAGCTTTTGGAAAATGGTCTACGCAAAATAAAAGTACATCTGTCAATAGTAAGAAAGAGAAGAAGATAACTCGGCCACGGTCAGAGCATTATCTGAAGATCTTGAGCTCAATCACCCTTGGTCTTCTCAAAGCGAGTGATCTCCTCGCTCATCGCCCGTGTCTTGAGTTCGGCAGCCTCGAGGAGTTCTTTATTTTTCTGCAATTGCAGAGCTAGCCGATTCTTCTCTTCGGAGAACTCCTGGTCAACTTTCTCTAACTCAGACTTCTGAGAGAGCTTGAGGGACTCCACCTCGGCACGCAAGCGAATTATCTCGTCATCTTTCTCTTTCAGCTGCGCCGAGTGAGTAGCGGCTTGTTCTAAAAAATGCAGCATCATATCAGGCATGGGTATGCATTCTTGATGTGACGCTGCAAAAGTTTGTAACTCAGATATACCAAAGCCAAAAGGTTAAAAGAAACCCGGGATAAGTTTCGAACGGAAATCTGTAAAGAAAAAGGGTAACTAACCTTCCAGGGCCTTGACTTTCTTCTCAAGACGGATATTAAGATTGTTGATATTACCTATTCACCAACAAAATGAGCTAACACCTCAAGTCCAAAACAATAAGAACTTTAGGGACAATACAAAAGTTTGTTAACTTACCAGATTTCTTCACCACGGGAATGACTTTCTCATACTTATCTTGCAATTTCTTATGTGCGAAAAGCAGCCTTTGGAATTCGGCAGTCTGCCGATCATGGGCAACCTAAGAGACAAAATAAATTGCAGTGAGATACTCGAAGCTAAGCCAGATCCGAATCAAGCAAAGCTTAACTCGGACCTAGGTGGCTAGATATTGACGGTTGACTGATCCGAATCAAGCAAAGCTTAACTCGGACCTAGGTGGCTGGATATTCAAAACTAAGACAGATCCGAATCAAGCAAAGCTTAACTCGGACCTAGGTGGTTGGATATTAGAAGCTAAGACAGATCCGAATCAAGCAAAGCTTAACTCGGACCTAGGTGGCTGGATATTCGAAGCTAAGCCAGATCCGAATCAAGCAAAGCTTAACTCGGACCTAGGTGGCTGGATATTCGAAGCTAAGCCAGATCCGAATCAAGCAACGCTTAACTCGGACCTAGGTGGCTGGAAATTTGAACACTAGGACAAATCCGAATTAAGCAAAGCATGACTCAGATCTAGGTGGCTGGGTATTTGAACACTAGGACAGATCGAAATTAAGCAAAGCATAACTCAGATCTGGATGACTGGATATTCGAACACTAAGCAAAACCGAAACAGGCAAAACCTAATAAAGCTTCCAAACGAATAACAAGTTATTCGTTTGCAAGCTTCGGGGACTAGAGTATATATAATATCATTCGAATGACTAATCGAACGTCAATAAAAACAATTACCTCGTTCATCTTATCGCTGTCAAGCACGATCTTGGCAGCCAGATGCAAGCGACTGCTGATGTCGGAGAGTTGAAATGGCTAACTGCTTGGATTGCCCTCGAGCTGATCAAATAGCTGTTCGATTATTGGCATACTCAACCAACGAGCCGAGGCTGTTCCCACTCTCAGTACGAGTCAGGACTTTACCTCGGACGTGTTGTGTAACCACCGCCGCCGCGAGACTCTTGTGTAGAGCGAGCTAAGTATCAGCGGCGGGGGTGACAATGGTCTTGGCAGAAGAAACCCCCTTGCGGAGCCCATCAGCAATTGTAGGCTGAGAAGAGCTAGCAAGCCCTTTCTGAGATGAGGGAGGTTTGGTGACGACGACCTTCCTGGCCTTAGAAGAGGCGTCAGCAGGAGCCGTTACCTCGGCACTAGGGGTGGTGTCTTTGGAAACAGGAGGAACTATAGTTTTAGGCGCCGAGATGGTGATATCTCGGCCGGAGTTGGAGTTGTGGTTAAAACGACGGGCCAAAGGAGTCTCGGGAAACTCCGGGGTTCACGATGGGGCAGCGGGTTGGAAGGAGGATCAACTATCCGGTTACGTTGGCATCGAACGGTAACCACGGGTGCATCTTCCGAGGTAATGTTTGACTCGGGAGAGGAGAGTCCACGCGAGCTGGACTAGGAACTCTCGTGTCTTCAGAGGCGGAGGAGAAGGCAAATGAGTACGACTCGTCATGCTTGGACCACTAGGCTTAACAGAAAGAGGAGCGCTGCAAAATCACAAAAAGTCAAATCAAAGGACGGAAAAAGAGAAACAAGAAATACAAATGAAAATGAGCGTACCCAGTAACTCCGGGCATAGTTTTACGCTTCGGAAGGTGCTGGGATGACTTTTTAGTTTGCTTCTTGGGGCAGCTTCTGTAGCATCCCATTTGTCTAACAACTGTAATGCTACTTGATCTAGTAATATAATGACTACTTCCTACATATAATTGTTGCATCATCATCATATCATGCTCATGTCATCATGCCACCTTGCATTTGAGCATCATACAAAAACCCTTTTTTGTTTTGGTTCTTATCTCATATGCATTATTATTTGTATTTGCCTCTTGATATTGTATTTGGTTCTTGATATATTGTTTAAATGCCCAATTTGAGTTGGGGGCATATCTTTTGTTCCACTCCGCCACCTTTCTTGTCACCACCTTACTCTTCCACCATTCCAATAACCCATGAGCTTGTAATTCTTTTCTTTGGTTTTTATTCTAGCTCATGTGGGTTGGGTGGATCCAACTCTAATTCTTTTGCTTGGCCTTTACTCCACATTTTGGGAATGCATGAGAATAATGCCATGTCTATTACTTTGTTTTCACAAGGATGACACATGGCATTAAATGCTTGCATGGGCCATGCAACCATCATCATCCTTTGATCTCCTTTGTTTTTCTTTGGTTTTTGGGTGGATCATCTCTTTTCTCTCTCTTCCTCCTTTGGGCTTGGTCTTATTTGATCTTGCTTTAACCCTATCCTCACATTAACCTCTCTCTAAACCCTCACCACCTTTCTTTCCTTCTTCTCTTTTGTCTAGCCTTTGTTTGATCTTGGGTTGTTCTTGCTTGAGCTTGCCAAAATAAAACACATCACCTAACCCTAAGCCTCACCTCTCCCTTTCTAATCTAGCTCTAACAAAACCCTAAACCTACCCTTTGTTTGGCTAAACCAAACCATCACCTATCACCCTCTCCAAACCACTCTCCTAATCTATACCTAATCTAACCCCCCCTCTCTCTACAAACCCTAGCTCCATGCCACCCCTCTCTCACCTCACCTCTCACCAACCCGAGCCACCCCTAGATAAAACCCTAACCCGAGGCTACCATCTCTCTCTCTCGGCCTCCCTCCTCTCTCTAGTTCTCTCCCTGCCTCAAGGCCCCACCAGCCCCACCTGACCACCCTGGATACCCCTCTCTCCCAAACCCTAGCTCTAACCCAAGCCACCCCTTCCCCCTTTTTGCATAAAGGTGACCACCCCTCCCATGTGCCTCTCCCCTCTCCCCTTATCACCTCAACCACCCCAGCTACCCAGCACTCCAGATCCCATCTGGGAGTACCCTGACCCCTCTCCATCCTCCCTTATTCCTCCCCTCCCCACCATGAACACCACCATGCCCCCATAACCCTAGCCTCGGCCACCTCTCCCTCTAGAAGTTCCCGAGCACGCCAAGGCTATCCAGAAGCAACCAGGGCGTCCCCTGCTTCCTCTTCGACGGCTAGGACCGCTGGGAGCGCTGGACCCGCCCGAGAAGCGTCGCCCACCGTGTCCGTGGCCACCGAGAGCACTCCGCCAGCCTCGTCGCCGATCGCCCGGCTCCTCCGCCGAACCATCACCACCAACCTCCTCCTGGTGAGCCCTTAACCTCCCGGACATGCCCCTTTCTCTCGTGCATCGTGGCGCCGCCGTCCGTCGAGTCGAGCACTTGAGCACGCACGACCGCTCGCGACAGCGCTGAAGAGCGACCCCTGGCCCGCCTCTGTTCCTCTTGAAGCCAGCGCTACTGCAGCCCTCCGTGCTAGCCACTGAACGAAACTTGTAGCCAGAGAGCCCTCTCCAACTTTGGTTTTTGCGGCATCAAGAAATTCGCCGTGGTTTGCTCGCCATTGTCGCCGGAGATGGCGATCCGTTCCGGGCGTATGGCGTCTGTCTGTACAAGCAGTTCCAGCCTGCCGCGTTTGCAAAGACAACCCTGGCCTTTTTCCCGCCTCAACCCGCAGCCCCCACGACCCCACCTGCCAGCCTCCCAGTCAATTTTGTAGAGACACCCCCGCAGTTCTGAACCCCTCAACCCGCAGTACCTGGATCGCCCACGTGTCGCCCACCGGCTGCCACAATGTAGCCCTCACGATCCTCCGCCCACTTTTCATCTGGCTGAGACTAGGTTAGCTGCGGTGTAAAAAGCTTTTTCTGCCACTGTGTCACCCAGTCAGCACTGCGGCCCACCAGTCAGTGTCAGTGGCTAGTTTTGGCTGAGTATTAAAATGTTTTCTGCTGTCTGTTTCAAATTCAAATCCTTTCCCAAATTATTCAAATTCAAATTCAAATTTCAATCTGTTTAAATATGAATTAATTCATAACTTTCAAATGGTTTGGAATTTGAATTCAAACTTAATATGAAAAATGTTTTGTTTTTGAATGTTAATTCAAATCTTTAATCAAATATTTTCAGAATTAATTTAAATAGTCAACCTTTGACTTTGACCCTATTTAATAATTTTGACTTTAAAATAAATTTAAAACCATAATTCCAAATAATACAAATAATATATGTTTTCAAATCAGAAAAATGTAAGGATTTCAAATATGCCATCCAAAATATATTTTGAACACTTAAATTTTCAAGTTGACTAAAATTACAAGAAAATGCCCTTCACCTTAATTAATTAATAACTTTTGATTTATAACTCCAAATTTAACAAATGATATGTCTAAAATGATTAGCTCGACGAGACCTTTCTATTTACGCATTCCATGTTCTAAATTGCAGCATGCATCATATAAATATAAAGATTACAGCAACTTATTTGAGTATAAAATGTGGCTAAAACTCCATAAAATGCCTTATTCTTGTACCCCACACCTCACCCATGCCATGCTACATTATTGCCATGCAAATTGTGCATCATTCATCATGGCATGATTGTTTGCTTGTCGCATTTTATTCATATGCTTGCGCACTTTATTTATATTGGCCCTTGTTTGTTTGGTTCTTCTTCGAATAGACGCTGAGCAAGGGATATATCAAGAGACCCAGGAGCACTACCCAGATCCTTCTCTTGCTTCAACTGAGCTGCCAGGAAAGCACTACCACATGCTTGCATACATATAGTACCTATTGCCTCTATCTTATTCTTGCATCATTGAGTCGCGATTGCATTAAATTGAATCCCAAGTATTGCATAGCCTTTACTTTTAAACCCCACCGAAGCTTGTTCCTCCATCCCATGAGCCATTACTACAGGAGTTGTTTGAGCCATGAGAGTCGTAGAACAGCATGTGTAGGGTATGTGAGTGTCTAATGGATAACGAGGTACCTAAACAACTTAACCTGAGTAGTAATGGGATAACTAATGAAAGTGGCACCGGTGAGCAATATCTGCTATTTGGTTTTTCCTGCTCACTTGTGCCCCGTAGGACCCCGAGTACTTGATTCCTGTTCCTTGAATATTCGCGCTATCCATATCCGGGAGGCTTATGGGACCCCCCTGAGCCAGAGCTTGATTCATTCTTATTTCTTGGGGCCATAAACTAGTTTGAGGTTTTATTTACTATCCTGTACTTATGCCATGCTTTACTGCTTAATTTACGATTGTGCGAGGAGCACTCTTGTTTAGGTAAGCGGAGTGTTTCGCGGTATCGACAAGCCTAGTCACATTTTCGGTTCCGTTTCCATGCCACCGACGCAAACCTTGAGTCCGTCTCAAGTCAGCTAACTTCGCGGGTAGCTTAATGGGTGGCCCTGAAATATTTCAATCCTATGATTGCTTTGTCGTGAAGGCCTCGTTGGGTTTTGATTTGGTTTTTCCGAGGTTGATCGAGTGTGTGTTGCTATTTGTGCACCCTGCAGGTAAAACTTTCAAAGCCGTGTCCGCGTTATGGACGACTTGGAGCAGCTCGATCATAGACAAGCATAACTAAAGTACCGCTTTTAATTTGACTAAGTAACTGACTAGTAAATAGTGCAACACTCATGGAATGGTTAATAAAATTGCCAACGGATGGGGGGGTTGTTCGTCCGCTTCCTCGTTGGTAAGCGAGGAGGAGGATGGATCTGATGATATTACTGTTATAACTGTTGTCATTAATTCACGAACATCCTTCTATCTTTGGTTAGGCGGATGGTTAGCGAGTTTCTATAGAACTACTAGGGTTTATCTTTTGCTGCAATTGCGTCACCCCAGGTTGTGTCCCCTTTAGAGGCATAAAGACTTGCTGAGTACCCCTAGGGTCTCACACGATAAATTATTTGATTCAGATGAACAGGTACACGCACAAGATGGATACTGGGTGGAGGAGGCGGATGATGTGGACAACGATCGTTCGGTGTAGAGATTCCGGGAACGGGGATCCGTGAGATCTGTGGGCGGGATGTGCTTATTTATGGGGCATCTTATGCCGATTTGCTTCTTATCCGTACTCGGATCTTGTTTGCCTCTTCCGCCTGATACTCTGATGTTTGATGTATGAGGAGATATCCTAAACTATTATATCTATCTAGGACATTTGAATCTTGCCGTATGGCGTTGCTATATTTCCTTTCTTTTTAGATGGAATGGCTCTGATGTACTGTTGTATGGTGGCTTGCATACATACTCATTTGTGTATGTAGTTGATCCTTCGCCGCCGACACGCCCGTTCTTGTCTCGATGTTTGGAAATGGTTGGGACGGCCGAAAGGTCTACCTGTGAGTGGCATTTGGGCCCCACCGTACTATTTCAACCATTTCCGCTCATCCAGGCTTGTAACTAGGAGCGTAATTCACCGAGATAGTTACAATTGGTATCAGAGCCATCCCGCCCTTCAGGGTCTCAGCCAAATGGTCGTTATCAGTCTAGGAAATATTTTTGGTAGTTATGTATACTAGGGAAAAATAAAACGTGAGAGTAGGACTGCTTCCATTTTTCTTCTTACCCACTCACCCACCCTTTTCTGGTAAGGAAGTGTAACGTTTTCAATCCTCTTCTTAAAAGTTCAAACTAGGATTCACGTGTTCTGGGTTTCCGTAGTACCATAGGTTGTGTGTTTTTTTTTGTGTGTGTGTGTGTGTGTGTAATTCCTTGTCTATCTGTTGCATCCAAGTTGTTATCACAATCAGCCTTTTGGTTATCAACTGTTGGTACATTCCATACCGACAGGATTTTGCAAACCGACGCGATCTATCTAATTCGTTGTATGCCGCCGCGATCTGTCTTACTCTTTGTTATCCGACGTTATCTTGTTTGGGGTGTTCGTTTCCGTAGTTACTAATCTTTAGGTTCATCGTGAGAAGAAGGGGTTAGGATATGTGTTCTACTTATTCATGTGCGGAGTAATGATTTGAGTGCGGGATGGAGTCGCGACCATACCACTACTCTTATCATTCGCTTTTGTATATTGTTTAGGTAGAGTCACTAATCTTGATTCGTTAAGTGATTTTGCGCACCTATTGGTATTTTAATGCCGAAATTTGTGGAAAATTTTTCTTTGATATATTTAGTACCACTCCTTTCACCGTGTGCGATATGCTTAAAATCTTCTAGGTGCTTTCAACTTTGTTGATATTTTAATATCATCTTAGTAAATTGTATCCTTTAATCTTGGTTAATTCCATCTTGGTACTATTTTGGATTATTATTATTCTCCATTATAGTAATCGACTTGTGTTTATATCAATCACAGGATGGCTCCACCACGCTCGATGAGGACATACCACCGAATCGGGTCCGTTGTCAAACATCGCCAATGCCTTGGCGGAATGCAAAGAACCAGAAGGCTTTGAAGAGAGTGTTCAGAGGAATGAGTTTGCCCCGCTACCTCCACCTCCCAAGCGAGGAGACATCAAAAGCTTCCTGAAGTTCAACCCACGCCAATTTGATGTTTCTGATCAACCACTTGATGCTGATGATTGGTTGCGTGAGATGTCAAGGCTACTGGAGACTGCTGATGTTTCTAAGCAAGAATGGGTAAAATGTGCTACTCACCTTTTGAAGGGAGATGCAGCTCTCTGGTGGGAGAATTACCTGAAGGCAAACTGCATTGGTTTTCAGCCTACTTGGGAACAGTTCACTGGAGCGTTCAAAGAGCGTGATTCTCGAAATTGTCATCGACAGGATGAAGGAAGTGTTTCTCAACCTCAAGCAGGGAAATGACAATGTTAATACCTACATCAGGAACTTCATGAACCTTTCTCGTTATGGTGGCGATGAGATATCTGATGACAAGAAGAAGCAAAAGAGGTTCCGGCAAGGGCTCAATGCATCGATCAAATATGCAATCACACATGCAAGGCCGACGTCTTTTCTGGAACTTCAGCATACAGCTCTGCAGGAGGAAGCAAGTAGGCAAGTGTTCGAGGAGTCAAAGAAACACAACCGTGATGCACCAAGCTCTTCAGCTATGTTAGCTCCTTCTAAGCGTCGTGTCTGGGTTCCTAACACCCCACCGTCGCTCCCGGCTCCACCAAGACCTTCAAGCTTCGCGACAAGGCCAACAAACTTCCTCACTGCTGCTCCCAGGAGCTACAACCACCACTACCCTGGAGCGCCTGGCGGAGTCCCTGGCCACGTTGCTCCACGTCCACCTGGTGTTTGTTACACGTGTGGAGACACTGGACATCTAAGCTGGAACTGTCCGATGAAAAACAAAGCTCTTCCTCCACCACCTCCAAGATCTGCGGCAAGATCTCCTTTGGTTCGTGCACCACCACCTCGGGCTCTCAACATCAACACCAAGCCCGGTCTCTCGCTGCTCGTGCCAACTGTGTCAACGCCGCTCAAGCTGAGCATGCACCTGGAGTTGTGATGGGTATGCTATCCGTTAACTCAGTCCCTGCACGAGTTTTGTTTGATTCTGGTGCATCGCATTCTTTCGTTTCTCAGAAGTTTGCAAATGAAAATGAGTTAGCGTTGGATCCTCTCCTTAAGCGGTTAATGGTCCTTTCTCCTGGAGCGAAGATGGCAGCTTCTAAAATCAGCCATGGCAATCAAATTGAGATTGGTGGCTCTTCGTTCTTGGCGTCCCTAATTGTTCTGGGCAATTCTGACATTGATGTCATCTTGGGCATGGATTGGTTGACAGCAAATGCAGCTGTGATTGATTATGCTGAACGCTCGATTTCTCTGAAGATTCCTGAAGGCCATATAGTCTTTTTTCCAAGTCTGACTCCTGATATCCAACTTTTCTCTTTGGCGGCTCTGAATGATGATGCTATGGAAGATATTCAGAGTGTTCCGGTGGTCTGTGAGTTTCCAGATGTCTTTCAAGAGTTGCTGTATGCCTCCGGATCGTGAGGTTGAGTTTGTAATTGAGCTTGAACTGGAACGGCTCCTATCTCCAAGCGGCCTTATAAAATGGGTCCTTTGAGTTATGAACTCAAACGTCAGCTTGATGAACAAGAGAAGTTGGGTTTCATTCAACACAGTACCTCTTCTTGGGGTAGCCCAACAATCTTTGTGAAGAAGCGAGACAGGACTGATAGACTTTGTGTTGACTATCGGGCTCTCAATGCTAAAACCATCAAGAACAAATATCCCCTTCCGCGGATTAATGGTCTCTTCGATCAGCTAGCTGGAGCTGTGGTATTCTCTAAGCTGGACTTGAGAAGTGGTTATCATCAAATCAAAATTCGCAAGGAAGATGTTCCTAAAACAGCTTTCACCACCCGCTATGGCCTGTATGAGTACACGGTCATGTCTTTCGGTCTCACCAACGCACCTGCTACCTTCTCGAGGCTTATGAACTCGATTTTCATGGAGTATCTTGATAAGTTCGTTGTGGTCTATCTGGATGACACCCTAGTCTATTCAAAGTCAAAGGAAGAGCATGAAGAACACCTTTGGTGTGTCCTAAACAAGCTTCGTGAGAACCGCTTGTATGCAAAGTTCTCAAAGTGTGAGTTTTGGCTGCCTCAAGTAACCTATCTTGGTCATGTCATCTCTGACAAGGGCATTGCAGTCAACCCGGAAACTGTGAAGACAATTGTTGAATGGCTTCCTCCTGTAAATGTCAAAGAAGTGCGGAGTTTCCTTGGTTTGGCTAGTTATTGCCGTCGCTTCGTTCAGAACTTTTCGAAGATAGCGAAGCCTCTTACCGACCTCCTCAAGAAAGGCAAGAAATACCTTTGGACTCCCGCATGTCAAGCAAGCTTTGAGACACTCAAAGAGAAGCTCACTTCCACGCCAGTCTTGGTTCCTCCGGATACATCTAAGCCTTTCCAGATATTCTGTGACGCCTCTTTGCAAGGACTGGGTGCGGTCCTTATGCAAGAAAAACAAGTTGTTGCTTATGCCTCTCGACAGTTGAAGACGCATGAGATCAACTATCCTACTCATGACCTCGAGCTCGCAGCAGTTGTCTTTGCTTTGAAGCTATGGAGGCACTACTTGCTTGGCAACCGTTGTGAAATCTTTTCTGATCACAAGAGTCTGAAGTATATCTTCACTCAGCCTGATCTCAACCTTCGGCAGAGGAGGTGGATTGAAGCAATCAATGATTTTGATTTGACCATCAACTACACTCCGGGCAAAGCTAATGTCATGGCCGATGCTCTCAGCCGCAAAGCTTATGTCAACAACCTCATGATGGAAGAACAATGCCTCTCTTGTGCGAGGAATTCTCACCAACCTTGAAATTGTGGAACAAGGGTATCTCCTGAACCTTCTGGCTACTCCTCTCTTGGAAGAAAAGGTTCGCTCTCGTCAGCTTGGTGATCCTCACACCAAAAAGATCATCTCCAAACTTCAGCTTCCGAAGTATGAGTTCTTCAACGTCGATGATCAAGGCACGCTTTTCTTTGAACACCGGATGTTTGTTCCAAACTACCCGGGTTTGAGAGAGCAAGTTCTCAAGGAGGCGCATGATTCTGTTCTTTCTATCCACCCTGGCAGCACAAAGATGTACATGGACTTGAAAACACAATATTGGTGGCCGGGTTTGAAACGATATTGTGCCAAGTATGTCTCGGAGTGTGATGTCTGCCGCAGAGTGAAAGCTGTCCATGAGAAACCTTTCGGTCTTCTACAGCCATTGAAACCCCCGGAATGGAAATGGGAGAAAGTAGAGATGAATTTCATCACTGGTTTTCCAAGGTCGCAGAAGGGCAACAATGCAATCTTTGTTGTCATCGACAGGCTTTCTAAAGTGGCTCACTTCTTCCCCGTCAAGGAAACAATTTACGGAATTCATTGGTGAGCTCTATATCAATGTAATTGTCTCTCCGTATGGGGTTCCGCTTGAGATCGCCTGCACTGTGGAGCATCTTCACTTCCAAGTTCTGGGAGAGTTTCCAAAATGCTTTGGGAACAAAATTGAACTTCAACACAACTTACCACCCTCAGTCGCAAGGACAAGTTGAAAGGATCAATCAGATTCTGGAGGATATGCTTCGTGCTTGCGTCATCTCTTTTGGCATGAAGTGGGAGGAATGTCTTCCTTATGCTGAATTCTCTTACAACAACAGCTTCCAGAAAAGTCTGAAGATGGCACCATTTGAGGCTCTCTATTGACGCAAATGCAGAACTCCGATTGGTTGGTCGGGTGCAGGAGAAAGAATTTGGTTTGGCCCTGACATTGTAACTCAAGCGGAGGAGAAGGTGCATATCATTCTTGAGAATCTGAAGATTGCTCAAAGTAGCCAGAAGAGCAATTAAGACAGGAAGCACACGAACATGGTGTATGTCCCTGGTGATCTCGTTTACCTTCGTGTCACTCCCATGAAAGGCAAGCACCATTTTGGTATCAAAGGAAAGCTGGCTCCTAGATACATCGGTCCTTTCAAAATTCGTGGAAGAAGAGAAGTTGCTTATGCTCTTGAGCTCCCAGAAAAACTCAAGGTCCATGATGTTTTCCACATCTCTCAACTCAAGAAGTGCTTCAAGGATCCTGGCAGGACCGTGGATCATGAGCTAATCAATCTCCAAGAAGACCTGTCTTATCAAGAACACCCCACAAAAATCCTTGAGATCGCAGAAAGAAGGACTCGCAACAAGTCCATCAAGTTCTGCAAGGTGCAGTGGTCGCACCATTCCGTTGATGAAGCCACTTGGGAGCGTGAAGATGAGCTCCGTGCCAACTATCCTACCCTCTTTGTGTCTTCTTCTTCTTCCTAGAATCTCGGGGCGAGATACCTGTTTAGTGGGGGAGAGTTGTAGCATCCCATTTGTCTAACAACTGTAATGCTACTTGATCTAGTAATATAATGACTACTTCCTACATATAATTGTTGCATCATCATCATATCATGCTCATGTCATCATGCCACCTTGCATTTGAGCATCATACAAAAACCCTTTTTTGTTTTGGTTCTTATCTCATATGCATTATTATTTGTATTTGCCTCTTGATATTGTATTTGGTTCTTGATATATTGTTTAAATGCCCAAGTTGAGTTGGGGGCATATCTTTTGTTCCACTCCACCACCTTTCTTGTCACCACCTTACTCTTCCACCATTCCAATAACCCATGAGCTTGTAATTCTTTTCTTTGGTTTTTATTCTAGCTCATGTGGGTTGGGTGGATCCAACTCTAATTCTTTTGCTTGGCCTTTACTCCACATTTTGGGAATGCATGAGAATAATTCCATGTCTATTACTTTGTTTTCACAAGGATGACACATGGCATTAAATGCTTGCATGGGCCATGCAACCATCATCATCCTTTGATCTCCTTTGTTTTTCTTTGGTTTTTGGGTGGATCATCTCTTTTCTCTCTCTTCCTCCTTTGGGCTTGGTCTTATTTGATCTTGCTTTAACCTTATCCTCACATTAACCTCTCTCTAAACCCTCACCACCTTTCTTTCCTTCTTCTCTTTTATCTAGCCTTTGTTTGATCTTGGGTTGTTCTTGCTTGAGCTTGCCAAAAGAAAACACATCACCTAACCCTAAGCCTCACCTCTCCCTTTCTAATCTAGCTCTAACAAAACCCTAAACCTACCCTTTGTTTGGCTAAACCAAACCATCACCTCTCACCCTCTCCAAACCACTCTCCTAATCTATACCTAATCTAACCCCCCCTCTCTCTACAAACCCTAGCTCCATGCCACCCCTCTCTCACCTCACCTCTCACCAACCCGAGCCACCCCTAGATAAAACCCTAACCCGAGGCTACCCTCTCTCTCTCTCGGCCTCCCTCCTCTCTCTAGCTCTCTCCCTGCCTCAAGGCCCCACCAGCCCCACCTGACCACCCTGGATACCCCTCTCTCCCAAACCCTAGCTCTAACCCAAGCCACCCCTTCCCCCTTTTTGCATAAAGGTGACCACCCCTCCCATGTGCCTCTCCCCTCTCCCCTTATCACCTCAACAACCCCAGCTACCCAGCACTCCAGATCCCATCTGGGAGTACCCTGACCCCTCTCCATCCTTCCTTCTTCCTCCCCTCCCCACCATGAACACCACCATGCCCCCATAACCCTAGCCTCGGCCACCTCTCCCTCTAGAAGTTCCCGAGCACGCCAAGGCTATCCAGAAGCAACCAGGGCGTCCCCTGCTTCCTCTTCGACGGCTAGGAGCGCTGGGAGCCGCTGGACCTCGCCGGAGAAGCGTCGCCGCCGCCGTGTCCGTGGCCACCAGGAGCACTCCGGCTGCCAGCCTCGTCGTTGATCGCCAGCTCCTCTGGCCGAACCATCACCACCAACCTCCTCCTAGTGAGCCCCTTAACCTCCCAGACATGCCCCTTTCCCTCTCGTGCATCGAAGGCCGTGGCCGCCGTCGAGCACCTCATGAGCACGACGCCGTGGCATGCCAGACAGACAGCGGCAGCAGCGGCCCCCGCCTGCTCCTCTTGAAGCCCTCGGCCTGCAGCCTCCTCCGTGCTAGCCACTGAACGAAACTTGTAGCCAGAGAGCCTCTCCAACTTTGGTTTTGCGGCATCAAGAAATTCCGTGGTTTGTTTCGCCATTGTCGCCGGAGATCCGTTACCCAGCGTCTGTCAACACAAGCGCCAGCGATTCGACCACCGCTGCTTGCAAAGACAACCCGGCCTTTTTCCCGCCAACCGCAGCCCCACGACCCCACCCGCCAAATTCTCCCAAATTTGTAGAGACACCCCTCAGTTTGAACCTCAACCCGCATACTGGATCGCCACGTCGCCCACCGGTGGCCGTTGCCAAGGTGTGGCCCACGATCCTCCGCCCACTGTCATCTCCGAGGCTAGGTTAGTCATTGTAAAAGCTTTTTTACGCCACGTGTCACCCAACAAGATCGCCCACCAGTCGATGTCGGTGGCTAGTTTTGCTGAGTATTAAAATGTTTTCATTCTGCATTTCAAATTCAAATCCTTTCCCAAATTATTCAAATTCAAATTCAAATTTCAATCTGTTTAAATATGAATTAATTCATAACTTTCAAATGGTTTGGAATTTGAATTCAAACTTAATATGAAAAATGTTTTGTTTTTGAATGTGAATTCAAATCTTTAATCAAATATTTTCAGAATTAATTTAAATAGTCAACCTTTGACTTTGACCCTATTTAATAATTTTGACTTTAAAATAAATTTAAAACCATAATTCCAAATAATACAAATAATATATGTTTTCAAATCAGAAAAATGTGAGGATTTCAAATATGCCATCCAAAATATATTTTGAACACTTAAATTTTCAAGTTGACTAAAATTACAAGAAAATGCCCTTCACCTTAATTAATTAATAACTTTTGATTTATAACTCCAAATTTAACAAATGATATGTCTAAAATGATTAGCTAGACGAGACCTTTCTCTTTACGCATTCCATGTTCTGAATTGTAGCATGCATCATATAAATATAAAGATTACAGCAACTTATTTGAGTATAAAATGTGGCTAAAACTCCATAAAATGCCTTATTATTGTACCCCACACCTCACCCATGGCATGCTACATTATTGCCATGCAAATTGTGCATCATTCATCATGGCATGATTGTTTGCTTGTCGCATTTTATTCATATGCGTGCGCACTTTATTTATATTGTCCCTTGTTTGTTTGGTTCTTCTTCGAATAGGCGGCGGTGGATATATCAAGTGACCCAGAGCACTACCAGATCCTTCTCTCGCTCAATCGAGCTGCAGCAAGCACTACCACATGCTTGCATACATATAGTACCTATTGCCTCTATCTTATTCTTGCATCATTGAGTCGCGATTGCATTAAATTGAATCCCAAGTATTGCATAGCCTTTACTTTTAAACCCCACCGAAGCTTGTTCCTCCATCCCATGAGCCATTACTACAGAGTTGTTTGAGCCATGCGAGTCGTGAAACGGATGTGTAGGGTATGTGAGTGTCTAATGGATAACGAGGTACCTAAACAACTTCACCTGAGTAGTAATGGGATAACTAATGAAAGTGGCACCGGTGAGCAATATCTTCTATTTGTTTTTTCCTGCTCACTTGTGTCCCGTAGGACCCCGAGTACTTGATTCCTGTTCCTTGAATATTCGCTATCCACATCCGGAGGCTTATGGGACCCCCGAGCCGAGCTTGATTCATTCTTATTTCTTGGGGCCACAAACTAGTTTGAGGTTTTATTTACTATCCTGTACTTATGCCATGCTTTACCGCTTAATTTACGATTGTGCGAGGAGAACTGCATCGCTTAGGTAAGAGGAGTGTTTTCGGTGTCGACAAGCCTAGCCACATTTTCGGGTTCCCATGGTTACCACTAACGCAAACCTTGAGTCCGTCTCAAGTCATAACCGTTATGGTAGCTTAATGGGGTGGCCTGAAATATTTCTCAATCGTGATTGCTTTGTCGTGAAGGCCTCGTCGGGTTTTGATTTGGTTTTTCCGAGGTTGATCGAGTCTGTGTTGCTATTTGTGCACCCCTGCAGGGTAAAACTTTCTGAAAGCTGTTTCCGTGGTTATGGACGACGTGGAGCACAGTTTCTCGATCATAGACAAGCATAACTAAAGTACCGCTTTTAATTTGACTAAGTAATGACTAGTAAATAGTGCAACACTCATGGAATGGTTAATAAAATTGCCAGCGGATGGGGGTTGTTAAATCCGCTTCCTCGTTGGTAGCGAGGAGGATGGATCGATGATATTATCTATAATGTTGTCATTAATTCACGGACATCCGTCTATCTTTGGTTAGGCGGATGGTTATCGAGTTTCTATAGAAATGATAGGGTTTATCTTTTGCTGCAATTCGTCACCCAGTTGTGTCCCCTTTAGAGGCATAAAGACTTGCGAAAACCCTAGGGTCTCACACGATAAATTATTTGATTCGTATGAACAGTACACGCACAAGATGGATCTTTGGGTGGAGGAGGCGATGATGTGGGCAGCGATCGCTCGTGTAGAGATTCCGGAACGGGATCCGTGAGATCTGTGGGTGGGATGTGCTTCTTTATGGGGCATCTTATGCCGATTTGCTTCTTATCCGTACTCGGATCTTGTTTGCCTCTTCCGCCTGATACTCTGATGTTTGATGTATGAGGAGATATCCTAAACTATTATATCTATCTAGGACATTTGAATCTTGCCGTATGGCGTTGCTATATTTCCTTTCTTTTTAGATGGAATGGCTCTGATGTACTGTTGTATGGTGGCTTGCATACATACTCATTTGTGTATGTAGTTGATCCCTTCGCCTGCCGATTACGCCGCCCGTTCTTGTCTCGATGTTTGGAAATGGTTGGGACGGCCAAAAAGTCTACCTGTGAGTGGCATTTGGGCCCCACCGTACTATTTCAACCATTTCCGCTCATCCAGGCTTGTAACTAGGAGCATAATTCACCGAGGTAGTTACAACTTCGGAGGCACCCGTTGGAGCGGCACGCTTCCGCGAGGTAGCAGGAGGTTGGGAGGCGAGAGGCTCGGCATCGTGCACCTGACCGGCCTGATTAGCTGGGGAAGTAGAAGCCAGAAATGCATAAGAGATAGGCATTACGGCAACTACCTCAAGAATTTGGACGTCGTCCGAATCACCTTCCTCCTCGTGAGCTGAGGTCTTGCCACGGTCACGAGCCAGAGCGAGGTCCGACTTGGGAACGAACTCCTCCGAGTCAGGTTCCCCGCTATCTGGGGTGTTCCGATCCGCGGTCCACGGGAGGGCCAAAACCTCGGCATCTTCAATCTTCTGCTCTACAAATCTCTGCAAGAAAAGAGACAAAGGAATTAGCAAAAGGAATCACAAACGCCATTGGGGGGAAAACATAAATGCATGAATTTACCTCGGGAGGGGGGTTCCCACGGGTGAACGGCTTAAGTCCCCAGGTCCAATCCTCCGGCATCTCCATATTAAAGATAGCTCGACACGCTTGAAAATAAGATAATTATCGAGCTCAACCGTTGAGACTCGATTGGGATCAAGGGGTCCGCTCATATAGCAGAGCTTATGCGTGCGTTGCTGAAAAGGGCAGATCCGGCTGCTGACGAAGGTGGTCATCAGATCCTTGCCACGTAACCCGACGCGGATCAGCTCCTTCAGCCGAATCTCAAAGGCCTCGGCCAGGGCATGACTCTTCCTGGGATTATAAGTCCAGTTCTTCTTAGAAGGGGGGCTGATGGAGAAGGCAGGGAGTCGAATCTTGTCTTCCTTCCCGGAATTCTTGACATAGAAAAACGATCTATGCCATTTCTTGCATGACTCAAGACCAGTGACGCGAGGAAACTCGGATTTCCTCCGAGGTGTGATGGACGCGGCTCCACACTGGGTAAGAAGTTTCTCGGAAGGTTGAAGGATTATGAACGACATTGGATTGGATCCGAAGAACTTGGACCATACATGATGCACAGACGGCGCTGAAGTATCCTTCCGAGGCGAGATAAAAGTGGATAGAGAAGCAATGGCGTTAGCCGGTAGATGATGCGGCTGTAGGCCGAAGTAATCGAGGAATTCCCTAGCAAAATCGCTAAGAGGAAGACCAAACCCGCGAGCGAAATGGGACATAAAGACGAGGTACTCGCCTTCGTTAAGAACGGGAGAAGATTCGCTGCCGGGTAAGCGACAGGCTACATCGGCAGGAATCCGGCGGGTTCTGATTAGCCACTCAATCTCTCGGCGGGTGATGGTGGAACCTTGCCAAGAGCCCCGCTCTGGACCAGATGCTGCATCGTCATCCTCGATGAGCGTGCCGCTAATGGAGCTTGACATAGGGTCGCTGGAGGAATCTACCGAAGAGAAACTAGCGGCGAAGCAAAGCCTAGAGGTGCAGGGCCCCGTCGTGGTCCTAGGCGAGAACGACGGTGGAGCGGAAAAGAGACCGCTGCGGGAAACCTAGAGAGCGGCAGACACGTCTAGAGAAAAATCTAGGGAATGAATCCATAGAAAAACTCACCGGCGACGGCGCCGGAGCAAGTGTACGGGGACGAGGTCGACGGAGCAGAGGGATTAGGACCTCGCCGTCGAAGATTCCGACGAGCGCGCAGCCGCAGAAGCACGAACAGGCGCAAGGGTGAAAGGAGGAAGAAGGGCAACGAGGAGCGACGGAGTAAAGTAAATCCTCTAGCCCCGTGCCCCTCTTTATAACCACGTGGCCTTAGCGGTAGTGGGATCGTGCGTGCGGGCACTAACCGTGTAGATCGTGTATGCGGCGTAACCGCTCGCGGCTGAGTGGAACCACACCGACGACCACATGAAGCAGGAGAGGATCAGGCCTCCTGACCGATGCAGTGCGCGAGGCGTCGTAGTGCCGACGCGACAGGCCCAGTAAACACTATAGCTTTGTCAGCGGGAACTGTAGAGGAACAAAAAAAGTAGAGAAATAATGATGAGTGTTACACGTAGGATGAGGCTTACACAAGAAGCTACACGGATACCTCGGATAAGAGAGGGTAACTCCGAAATAAGGAGAAATGACTATTGGGAAACTGATGTGACCCGGCCGAGGTACGGACGGGACCACACTAGCTTTGGGGACTAATGTTGGGGGGGGGGTGACCCCGGATAGGTCAAGACAGGAAGCCAAAGGAGTTTCGGTCTTATGCCGAAGTTATGGTTATATCGGCCGAATCATGTAAAGTTCGCCGAGATAAGCATGACCATGACCTTTACCGAGGGGCATGCGTGACGCACGGCCGACGACGAGTCAGTCGGCAAGTCCGAATAAGCCAAAATGCAGGTGAAGGCCGAGCCGAGTTAAGCAAGGCAGGGCCGAATAACACGAAGCTTGAAGGAGAAGGAAGAACCTAAGGTCAGACCCTAGCCTCGGGCTAGGAAGAATCTGAACAGAGCCAAGCGCAAAGGACAAGGCGCAGAGTAGCAGAGGAGCAGAAGGAGGTCACGGAGGTGATAGTCCTGGAACCCGAGGCATGCAGGTGGGGCTCTCTGGAACTTTGCCGCCATTAGAAGAGGGACACGGAAAGGAGCTCGCCGAGTTACTATATTAGGACAAGCATATTCCTCGAATATGCTTGCCACGTCAGCCCTAGAGGAGGCCAAGGCACCCCTTTATAAGGAGAGGCTTGGGTACTGAGGAAGGGATCAACTCATTTTTCTACACCATTAGGATTGTAGTGTTCATCTTCTTTTCCTGCGTACAGCTCGAGGAGCACTTGTAGTCCACGAGAGGAGAAATAAAGATCTGTACGTCGGTCATTTGTGTGTAGAATTAACTACATCTTCCCTCCCCAGATCTCTCTAGCATCCATTGGCCCCATACTTTAGCCTACCCATGGCATCTGCCGTGCCACCACCACGACAATTCCCGCAACTGGCCTTAGCGAGTCACGAGGAGATGCATTATCCCACGGACGGCTCCAACGATCAAGTTCTCCAAGTGTCACACCTCCACCAGTATCCACACGTGCAACGAGAACGACACCGTGTCAAAGTGAGATTAAACTTACGGACGAGGCGGGAACGTGTCGATGAAGATTCGACAACACTTCGTCATCTAGCTAGAAGGATAAAAACAGAGGTAGAAGACGAGTACTCTGGTGAGTTGATAAATACAAGATCCACGCGATGATGATGACAACGCGAGGAGGAGGAAGACGGTCTCCGGGACACCAAGGAGACGACGGGCGCCAAGTGCAGTCGGTAATGTGAGGTTGGGCCGTTGGCTCTCTAAAACTTGTGTGCTTGTGCCCTTGCCCTACCCTGAGAGTACGAGTCCCTGATGGACTCCTCCATCCCCCACCGTCGGCCACGGGGAGGCTCTAGCCGACTCGGCCAGAGTTCTCCAATCTCCCTTCTTATACATGACCGGGGGCCCATGGACCCTCCGGCCCATGGTGCCACCACCGGTATAATTACCTTTTAATTGTTACTATTTATTTCGAAGTTTACCTTAATAATTCTGAACTCATTTGAATTAATTCTGAAACCTTTCTAAAATATTACCGATGTCTTCCATAACATGTTCAGAATGATTCCGTCCATTCTCGGCAATATCCCGAACACCTCCAAAATATTCGGAGACACTCTGAAACTTCCTTTCGGGACTACTTCATTCAACTATCTTAATCCACTAACATTCTAAATGCTGTAATCATCTTAAGTATGTGACCCTGTGGGTTCGGATATTTGCGGATATGTTTGAAACTCATTTCGCGACAATGATTACTATCAGTATCTTGATTCACGTAGTAACCCCCTAAATAACACGAAGATCTTTACCATGTGAACTATACTATTATATCCAATACATGTTGTATTGCTTCGTCGATACTCTACATTACCCGTGATAAAACACTAGGTTATTCTCGTTACCTGGCATGTACACTTTACTCATATTGTGCTATCAATGTTCATGTTCACATGTCCGACCAGACAATGACGAACATCAGAGCACATGAGTGGACCCATAGTGTATCTCTCTATCGTCAGGAGTGGCAATTTCCACAACACATCATATGAATAATTGGCGTACCGTCCGATAAGAGCAAATGCGGACTTGATGATTACTCTTATTCAGAGCAACGTTTGAATAATCTTGCTATGTCTATATTCTACTTAAGTTCACATGTGTCTCGCGGTCGAACGAAACTTAGTAAAGGCAACACATTATAATGAGAAACTATAGATAATAAATATTGATGATATTTTTCACGGTATATCATGTTGGGTCTATCCATCATTGTTGTTCTCCCAACAACTCCAATCTCATATATCATTGGAAACTCCACAACACATTATACTTTTACAATACACAAACTAGTCTTCGAGGCAAGACTAGGGATATCTTATTGGTGTTTATTATTTCACACATGTATTAGGTTTTCTCCAAATAAACATTATCAGGAACTAATACAATTATAGCACAGAACAATAAACTTAATTATGAAATTGAAATATGAATAATAATAATACATTTATTATTTCCTCTAGGATATATTTCCATCAGATGAATAGTTTTAGGCTGTCCAAATCTAGGCCAACCCCAGTTGGATCTGCTTTGTTCATAGATGCTGCCTCTCTTGGTTCAATTCCACAAGGTCATCATCACAGGCAGTTGTCAAGAACACCACTATGCCATCTTAGTCGGCCTTCTCGGAAAATTCCCACCTGCAATTAGTATACATGTTTTACCCTATGAGATCATATTAACCCGATGATGTGTTTATTAGCCCCTTATCTCTCATAGGTAACAAACTATGTTCCTGTTTGATTTATTCGTGTATCAGATTCCTATCATTTGTAAACTACTATTTTGTTTCTACCTACACCATACATGTAGTACTTTTTTTGGACAACCAAATGCTCCAGCATGCTGTGTTGGGTATCCTCCTCGTGTGTGGTGTGAGGAGATGTCCTTATTGAAGCCTTTTAGACGACCTAAACATGTGCAAGAGCCCACCAATCTTTAGGGTTATGACCAACGGTCATTTTGGGCATTGCACATGAGGGAAGGGTATGATAAGCCTCCCATCCAACCACCACTAGATGGCGTGACAAAAATCTAGGTGTCGTGGTGGTGGCACGGCAGATGCCATGGGTAGGCTAAAGTATGGGGCCAATGGATGCTAGTGGGATCTGGGGAGGGAAGATGCAACTGTCTTTTCACTCAAGCTGCCAAAGTGATCACCTTTATTTCTCTCTTGATGTGTTACAAATGCTCCTAGAGCTGTATACAGGGGTTCTATGTGAATTTCCCCAGCCTAACGTTGCTCAAAAGACTCTCCTCCCTCAGGGTCCAATCCTCCCCTTATAAAGGGGTGCCTTGGGTGCCCTTAGGGCTGACGGGGCAAGCATATTCGAGGAATATGCTTGTCCCAAAGTAGTAATTCGGCGGCCTCCTTTCCCTGTCTCCTTCCTAATGACGGCAAAGCTCCAGCGGCCCCCCCTTCTGCGTGCCTCGGTCTCCAGCACTGTCACCTCCGTGACCTCCATCTGCCCCTCTGTCCCTGCGCCTTCTTGTCTTTTGCGCTTGGCCCCGTTCAGATTCCTTTTAGCCTGCAGCTATGGTTTGACCCTAAGCTTCTCCTTCTCCTGCAAGCTTCGTATAACTCGGCCTTACCTCGTGTTATTCGGCTCGTCCCTCACCTGCATGAAGATCATTTGTGTAACCCGGCTGAGTTTCTCATTAACTCGGCCAGGTAACCACCTTACACCTATACGTGAGCTTCTTGCCTCCGTTCATCGGCCGACATATACATGATTCGGCCGTCCTAGGCCGTAGTTCGGCAATGAGACGGGGATAGCATCTCTGTTTTTCCCCGTCTCTGACCTACCCGTGGTTAACCCCCCGACATTAGTCCCCGAAGCTGGTGTGGCCCTGTCAATTACTTTGGCCGGGTTATATCAGCTTCAATATCTTCTTTTAGTCTTGTTTCCGTGCTACGGCCTTGTCCGAGGTTCTCTCGCTCCTTCCTCTATACGCTAAGTCCTACGTGTTACCCCATCATTGCTCTCCTAGTTTTTAGGTCCTTTATCGCATTCTTGACAAGCCACAAGTGAACCTCAGACTGCCGCCGTTCTGACGCCTCGTGCTCCACCTCTTGGGATCGTAATAACTTTTCCTGTCGTGGCCGTTGGTGTGGCTCCATTCACCGTCGTCGCGTGCTACCCCACGATCTACACGGTAATCGCCACACCCACGATCCCACCCCTTGTTCATTGCTTGCCTATAAAGTGGGAAACGCTGCTGGTTCACCTTTCCCCTTATCGCTGCGTCTGCTTCTCCTTCTTCCCTTCGCTCGAGTTTCTCGCCGCTCGCCGCTTCGCCATCGAGCTTCCGCCGCGAGGATCCCACGTCGCTTGGCCTTTTTCCGCCGCTCTACGGGTGGCCTGCACGGTGAGTCCTTTCAGCCGTCTTGCCCTGTCCTTGCTCTAGATCGACCAGATAATTTCCGTTCTCAGCGACGTTTCTCCTTTTTCGCCATTGTTTTCGGCAACGTTCGACGGGCCCGTAGCTCTAAGCCCTCCTCCGCTAGTTTTTCCTCCGGCGATCTCTCCGCGAACTATGTCTAGTTCATTTAGCGGTGCTTTAATTGAGGACGATGACGGCTCCGGCCCGAGCGTGGATCGTGGGTTTCTTCACCACGCCTTGAGATTGAATGGCTCACCGTGCTGGCGGATTCCTGCCGAGGTTTCCTGTCGTTTACCCGGCAACGAATCCTCTCCAGTTCTCAGAGAGGGTGAGTATGTGGTTTTCATGTCCCACTTCGCCCGCGGCTTTGGTCTCCCTCTTAGCGATTTTGCTAGAGAATTTCTTGATTACTTCGGCCTTCAGCCGCATCATCTTCCCGCGAACGCCATAGCTTCTCTTTCCGCCTTCATCTCAGCTTCGGAGGGTTACTTCGGCCTGTGGCCATCAGTACATGTCTGGTCGAAATTCTTCCAGATTCGCTCCAACGTCGTTCCTGATAAATCTCTGCATCCTTCCGAGAAGCTGCTCACCCAATGTGGGGCGGCATCCATCACACCTCGGAGGCAATCCGTGTTCCCCCGTGTTACCGGGTTGGAGTCGTGCAAGAAATGGCACAAGTCGTTCTTCTACGTCAAGAACAGAGGGGCGGAAGACAAGATTCGGCTCCCCCCCTTCTCAATTGGCCCACCTTCCAAAGTGAACTGGCTTTATAATCCGAAGAAGACTCATGCCCTGGCCGAGGCCTTCGAGATTCGGCTGAAGGAGTTGATTCGGGCCGGGTTATGCGGAGAGGACCTGATGGCAACTTTTATTAGTAGCCGGATCTGCCCCTTCCAACAAAGGTCCCACAAGCTGTGCTACATGAGTGGTCCCCTGGACCCTAACCGAGTTTCGACCGTGGAGCTGGACAACTATCTTATCTGTAAGCGCGTTCGAGCTATTTTCAAGACGGAGATGCCTGATGATTGGACCTTGGGGTTGAAACCGTTCACCCGCGACAATCCGCCTCCTGCGGTAAGCCCAATCTTCATCACTCCATTTTCCTCAGTTTTTAGAGTCTGGTTTTCATGATTTTCTCCTTGTCACGCAGAGGTTTCTTGAGCGAACGAGGATGCGGTTCTGCAGCTCCTGCCCGCAGATAGGAGTACCCGGATCTGGCGAGCGGACTCGAGGAGTTCGTCCCCAAGTCGATCCGCTCCGCCGAGCTCGGCAAATCCTCGGCAGAGGAGGAAGGTGATTCTGACGAGGTCCAAATTCTTGAGGTAGTTGCCGCCATGCCTATTTCTTATGCATTTAAAACCGCTTTCCCAGCTAATCCGGCCGGGTTCATGACGTCGAACCTATTGCTTCTCGGCCTCCGTTACCTCGGGAAGCGGGGCTCCGATGCCTCGGATGCGGTTCCTAAGAAGCGAGTAAAGAAATCCGCTCCGAATCCTCCCAGGCGCAAGACTATGCCCGGGGTTGCTGGGTAAGTTCTTTTGCCTATGTTTTTCGTTTCTTTTCTTCTGTTTCTCATTCTAACGAATCTTCTTTCTTATTTTTGCAGCGCTCCTCTGTCCGTTAAACCCGGTGGTCCTAGTATGACTAGCCGTCCGACTCGGCCGCCATCTCCTCCTCACGCTGATGACACGAGAGTTCCTAGTCCTATTCGTCCTGCTTCTCCCCCTGCTCCTGACAATTCGCCTATTCGCCGTGATGCCCCTGAGATCTCTCCCATTGAACTGGATCCGATCCGGCCCTCCGACGTTTTCGCTGAGCCGGCTGCCCCTTCTATGGGCCCCAGCGTTATAGTTGAGCTTCCTTCTACTCCGGCAGTTCCTACGGTCACTCCGACCTCTGCCGAGAAGATCGCTACCCCGGCGCCCTCTGCGAGCTTAGCCTCTACTGATCCTAAGGATTCCATCCTTACTTCGGAGGCGCAACTTCCTGCCGGTGCCTCTTCTAAGGAGAAACGTGTTATTGCCGTCAAGACCTCTTCTCAGAAAGGTCTTGCCGGCACCTCTCAGCCAAGTATCGCAGAGGCATCGCCAAAGGCATGTCACAAAGGCATTGTTACCTCGGCCTGGCGGTCGACACTCTTCATAAGAGTCCTGCGATCGTGGTTGGACCGCTTTGCCGGTAAGGTTTTAACCCGGACAATTGACTAACATGACCTTGGAGCTGGTTGAATTGCCAATAAGCGGAATGTCACGATCAGTTTGAGGGCAATCCAGTCAACCAACCCTTTCAGCTTTCTGACATCAGTGGCCGCTTCGACCAAGCCGCCCAGTTTATCATTGATACGAACAAGATGAATGCGGTAATTGTTTTATCTCTGGGTCTTAAATTATTTTCCACATGTTATCATACTCTCTAGTCCCCGAAACTTGCAAGGAAATAACTTGTTGTATGCTTGGAAGTTTGACGTATTTTTATTTCTAAGGTTTCGTTAGTTCGGCCACCTAGTTCGTAGTTTGTTTAGCTTTGACGTAGCTTTGAATTTCCATTCTCATTGAGCCGAGTTAAGTCCTTCTTGACTCGGACCTGTCGTAGTTTTGAATCTCCCGCCACCTAGATCTGAATTAAGTCTTTGCTTGATTCGGATCTGGTAAAGCTTTGAATATCCAGCCACCTATAGCCCCGTTAAGCTGTGCTTAATTCGGATCTGTTATAGCTTTG
Organism: Avena longiglumis; assembly: GCA_030063025.1. NCBI lineage: Eukaryota > Viridiplantae > Streptophyta > Magnoliopsida > Poales > Poaceae > Avena > Avena longiglumis. Next base: position 12,847,670 of record CP125974.1, read on the forward strand.
AATATCCAGCCACCTAGATCTGAATTAAGTCTTTGCTTGATTCGGATCTGGTAAAGCTTTGAATACCCAGCCACCTAGAGCCGAGTTAAGCTGTGCTTAATTCGGATCTGTTATAGCTTTGAATATCCAGCCACCTAGATCTGAATTAAGCTGTGCTTGATTCGGATTTGTTATAACTTTGAATATCCAACCACCTAGATTTGAATTAAGTCTCACTTGATTCGGATCTGGTATAGCTTTGAATATCCAGCCACCTAGATCTGAATTAAGCTGTGCTTGATTCGGATCTGTTAACTTTGAATATCCAACCACCTAGATCTGAATTAAGTCTCACTTGATTCGGATCTGGTATAGCTTTGAATATCCAGCCACCCAGAGCCGAATTAAGCTTTGCTTGATTCGGATCTGTTATAGCTTTGAATATCCAGCCACCTAGAGCCGAATTTAAGCTTTGCTTGATTCGGATCTGTTATAGCTTTGAATACCCAGCCACCTAGATCTGAATTAAGTCTCACTTGATTCGGATCTGGTATAGCTTTGAATATCCAGCCACCTAGAGCCGAATTAAGCTTTGCTTGATTCGGATCTGTTATAGCTTTGAATATCCAGCCACCTAGATCTGAATTAAGTCTCACTTGATTCGGATCTGGTATAGCTTTGATTATCCAGCCACCTAGATCTGAATTAAGTCTCACTTGATTTGGATCTGTTATAGCTTCTAACTTTTGTTCTATCATTTTGCTCTATTTCTCAGGTTGCACATGATCGACGGACTGCCGAATTCCAGAGGTTACTCTTCTTGCATCGCAAGTTGGAAGAGAAGTATGAGAAAGTTCTGCCCGTCGCGAAGAAAGCCGGTAAGTTGATAGTTTCTTTTCCTTATTCCCAACTTTCTTATATACTCGTCATGAGCGGGCTTACCTCTTCTTGAATAGGTAATATCAATAATCTCAATATCCGCCTTGAAAAGAGGGTCAAATCCTGGAAGGTTAGTTTCCTTTCCCTTGCTCCTTCTTCGTTTAATATCTATCTTTGAGTTTTCTTATTGCGTTGGGTTGTGGTAAAGCCGAGTTGCAAGACTTTGCGGCGTCGCGACAAGATTGCGTGCCCATGCCCGACGTGATGCTTCATTTTTAGAACAAAGCGCAGTGCACTCAAGGCGACTACAAGAGAAAGATGACGAGATAGCTCTGCGAAATCCGAGGTTAACACACTCAAGCTCTCTCGAAATCCGAGCTAGAAAAGGTTGACCAAGAATTTGCGGAAAAGAATCGGTGACTCTATTCTGAGCAAAGAGCTCCTCGCTGCCGAACTTAAGACTCGTGGTTTGAGCGAGGAACTCGCTTCGTTCGAGAAGAGTAAAGCTTGGGTCAAAGACCTTGGATAATGATGAACTATATTCATCGTAAGTTATTTGGCTTGGCCGAGCTAGAAATTTTCTTTGCTTTCGCTGCTATCCTTTGACATGTTCATGTTTTGCGCAGATCACTTCCCCGAGTCCAAACCCGTGAGTTGTAGAGCTGTTCTCGCCGCTCGCGTTCGCCGAGGTGAACCTGATGGTGTTGACTTCGAATATTCGATGGAGGATTTCTTGGTTGCCGTTGGTGCTGCAGTTAGCCCGATGAAAATCATGGGTCGGGACTTGGTGGAGGCTGCTATCAAAGCTTACCACGCACTCTGGCCGAATACCTCAGGGTCTCCTGATATCGACGAGATCAAGTTATTGGTGACCAGGCTGAAGGCATCTGAGAGGCGATTGAGTCTTTGGAGGGAATCTGCTGCGCGTGCTGGTGCCGACATGGCCCTTACTGTAATCATGTCATGGTATGAAGACATCTCTCTTGACATTCTGATGAATCTGCGCACTGGCTCCCGCTGGGTTGAAGATCCGACCTTTGTTGCTCTTCGGCAAGCTCGGGCTTTCCAACTCGTCGACGCCACGTGCATATTTGGAATGAAGGGCGAGTTTTCTTCGATTCGGATGACGAGGCCGCGGCTGAAGATGCTTTGGGTGATGATTCTGCTGAGCACGGGGAGGGTGAAGATGGTTCGGCCACCTCCGCTAGCTCTAGCTCAAGCTCAGATAGCAATGGTGATGCACGATCTTCCTCCAAAGGCACCGGGCATTCTACGCGTCTTGGCGCTCTGAACAACCCCATGATACCGCCGAAGTCACTCCTGGGTCGGCGGAAGGCGAGGCAACCTCAGTCGAGGTTCCTCCTACTTCGGAATGCTTTGCACCTGATCAAGTGGTTCCTCCTCCAACGAACGATGCCTAGGTTATTCGTGATCCCTGGTATGCCGGGTGTTTAATGTAGACGAAAAAATTTGTCAACTCGTATGATTCGAGGTTCTTTTGCCATGTGCTTTTGAGACTCTTAGTTAAGTGGATGCTCGTCCGAATTCTTGCCTTGTTGGCTCATAATTTCCGAGTCGTTGGTTTGGGTGCTAAAGTTTATGTGTCCATGAATTTGACAATCTTGTGATAGTTCCTGAGTCAATGCTTTGGGCACCAAGGTGCATACTCGTAACCAGAAAGGAAAACAACATGTGGCACTCTCGATTCTGCTCGATCGCCCTTTGTTCAAGTGTGTATGAAAGATATAAGTATACGATATGGCAGTCCCCGAGCTATTGCTCCGGATGCCAAGGTCTAAACATATAACACCTAATAATCATTGCATATGGCAGTTCCCGAGTAACTGCTCTGGGTGCCGAGGTTTAGATACCAAACATGTGATAACATCACATATGGCAGTCCCGAGCAATTGCTCGGGTGCGAGGTTTAAATATTAAACATGAGATAACATCACATATGGCGGTCCCGAGCAAGCGCTCAGGTGCGAGGTTTAAATATTAAACATGAGATAACATTACATATGGCAGTCCCGAGCAAGCTTTCTGGGTGCGAGGTTTAAATATCAAACATGAGATAACATCACATATGGCGGTCCCCGAGTAATGTACAGGCTGCCGAGGTTTAAATATCAAACATGAGATAACATCACATATGGCGGTCCCCGATAAGCGCTTTCGAGGTTTAAATACATCATTGGTGACCTTGAGATATAAACCTATGAGTAAAATGGCCGAAGTAGAGCCACATTCCAGGGGCGCTTCGTTTCTTCGCCAGCTTTGTTTGCCTTGCCTTCTCCAGGTGATTGAGCATCAATCAGATAGTATGCATCGTTGTGCAATGCTTTGCTCACAATAAATGGTCCTTCCCATGGGGGTGACAATTTGTGCATGCCGGCCGTGCGTTGCACCAGCCGGAGGACCAAATCTCCTTCTTTGAATACTCTTGGACTCACTTTCCTGCTGTGATACCGCCGTAAGTTCTGTTGATAAATGGCCGATCGGGATAATGTTAATTCCCGAGCTTCTTCCAACAGGTCTACGGCATCTTGCCGAGCTACTTCATTTACCTCTGAAGATGTATATTGAGTAACTCTTGGCGAGTCATGTATTATGTCGGTTGGAAGCACAGCCTCTGCTCCATATACCAAAAAGAATGGTGTGTAACCTGTTGATCTGTTCGGAGTAGTTCTGAGGCTCCATAATACTGCTGGTAATTCCTCAATCCAACATCCTGCCGACCTTTGCAATGGTTCGACTAGTCGTGGTTTTATTCCTGATAAAACCAGTCCATTAGATCTTTCAACTTGTCCATTGGATCTTTGGGTGAGCCTCTTGAGGCAACATCTAGTCTTATGTGTTTCTCTTGGCAAAATCTAGCAAAGGCTCATACGCAAAGTTCGTGCCATTATCCGTAATAATGCTATGTGGGTATCCGTATCTCAAGATGATATCCTTGAGGAACTTCAACTGTGTGTGCCCATCACATTTTTGATTGGTTTTACTTCAATCCACTTTGTGAACTTGTCCACCATAACCAAGATGTGAGTCATTCCTCCTCTTGCGGCTGAAAGGTCCTACCATGTCTAAACCCCATACAGAAAATGGCCATGTGATGGGTATTGTCTTTAACTCGGCCGACAGCATATGTATTCTGGTTGCATATCTCTGACACCCATTGCATTTCTTGACTAACTCTTCTGCCTCTTTTAACGCCGTTGGCCAGTAAAATCCATGTCTGAATGCCTTGGCTACTAAAGCGCGAGATGAGGCATGGTGCCCACATTCTCCTTGGTGTATATCTAGAAGGATCTCCTGACCTTCAGGGACTCACGCATACGCAATATGTTCGTTACGCTTCTCTTATATAACTCATTGTTTATGATTGTATAGGCCTTTGCTCTTCTGACGGTTTGTCTGGCTAACACTTCATTACTCGGCAGTACCGCGTCTTTTAGGTACGAAAATATGGGCTGTACCCATGTCGGCGTTGCTCTTTCTGCAGTGATTTCACTGTCTATCTCCATGCTCCCTGCCGACATACATACCTCGGCCCTTTCCATGATCGCTATTAACTTGGCTGTCCCCCTCTTTAGGGGTTCCGAATCTTGCTGCGGATCTATCTCCATTGGTGTATGATTCTCTGCAGAACTTTCTGGGATAAAGATTGATTCGGATTCTGGTGATGGGTTTATTGAAGGTTTCCTGAGGTGCTCAAGGGCTATACCTGGCGGAATCGATTGCCGGGTTGATCCTAATTTTGACAATGTGTCAGCAGCGTCATTTTCTGCTCGTGGTATGTGGTGGAATTCACATCCTTCAAAATATCCACTGATCTTCTGCACATGGAATCTGTATAAAGCCATATTAGCATCTAATGCATCCCAAGTGCCCGACACTTGCTGTATTACCAGATCCGAGTCACCGTAGCACATGATTCGGCGTATTCCCATTTCCTTTGCCACTTTTAATCCATGGACTAGTGCTTCATATTCAGCTACATTGTTGGACGCAGCAAAGTGTATTTGCAGTACATACTTCAATTGATCTTTTTTAGGCGAGGTCAGCACTATTCCTGCGCCCAATCCGTTCCTTAGTTTGGAACCATCAAAGTGCATTGTCCAGTAATTTGGATCTGGCAAGGGTGGCTCATATTGCACCTCGGCCCAATCTACGAGAAAGTCGGCGGCGACTGGATTTGATTGCATCTCTTCTATCAAATTGTGGAGCATACGGTGATAACTCGATCGCCCATTTTGCTATTCGGCCACTTGCGTCTTTGTTGTTCAATATGTCGGCTATGGGTGCCTCACATATTACTCTGATTGGATGCTCTTCAAAGTAATGCTTAAGCTTTTTTGCCGACATATATACTCCATAGGCCATCTTCTGATAATGCGGATAATTCTGCTTTGAAGTGGATAATACCTCACTTAAATAATACACCGGCCTCTGAACCGACTTACCCTCTTCAATCCGTTCTACTACAACCACAGTACTAACTACTCGATTGGTAGCCGCTATATAAAGTAGCATAGGTTCTTTCGATAATGGAGAAGCTAAGATGGGTGCCGTAACTAGCATCTTTTTCAATTCGTGAAATGCAAGGTCGGCCTGGGGAGTCCAGCCGAATTTGTCCGACTTTCTCATCAGCTGATAGAGTGGCAGTGCCTTTTCTCCTAGCCGACATACAAATCGACTAAGCGAGGCAAGGCAGCCCGTGAATTTTTGTACATCATTCAAACATCTCGGCAATTCCATTTTTTCTATTGCTCTTATCTTCGTCGGATTAGCCTCGATACCTCGGCTGGACACAAGGAAACCGAGTAGTTTTCCATGCACGCCAAATGTGCATTTCTCGGGTTGAGTTTCATTGAACCTTCTCGGGTTCGCGAAAGTTTGTCATATATCTTCTAGCAGGTTGCTTTCCTTAGTTTTGATGACTACATCATCCATATACTTGTACATTTTCCCTATCGATCATGTAAACATTTTTGCATGCACCTTTGATACGTTGCTCCCGCATTTCTCAGGCCAAATGGCATCGTGCGATAACAATAAGCCCCGTACGGGGTAATAAATGCAGTCTTTATTTGATCGGCCGGATTTAACGGTATCTGGTGAAAACGAATCTGGCGTCTACAAATGATAACAACTCACAGCCAGCGGTCGAGTCAATGACTTGGTCTATTCTAGGCAATGGAAAAGGATCTTTCGGACACGCCTTGTTTAGGTTAGTGTAGTCGATACACATTCGCCACACAATGGCCACATTAGGATCATCTTTCTTCTTTTCTACTAGCACGGATTTGATAACCAATCCGGATAAAGCACCTCCATGATAAACCCGGCAAGAAGCCGAGCTATCTCATCCCTATCACTTTTCTCTGTCTTGGCGAAGCGGCGGAGGTTGCTTCACCGGCCGTGCTCTGGCACGTTTAAGAGTGCTCACTAACTCCTCGGCACACCTTGCGGTCTTGAGTAGACCATGCAAATATGTCCCGATTCTCACGGAGGAAGTTGGTGAGCTCGTCTTCCTATTTGGCGTCAAGACCTGCACCAATAGTAACTGTGCGCTCTGGGAATTGCTCATCAATCTGAAATTTCTTCGTCTCTTTGGTTGGTTGAAAAGAAACACGCCATGAGGGTTGGCGGTCTTGGCATGCTTAGTGTTGTGACGAAATGCTACTTCTTGAATCCTTTTCTTTTCCCTTGCTATAACCAATGACTCGGCCAAATTTGACCCGGCCGACGCACATTCCATTGACTTCTTGTAATCCCCCATGTTATCACCCTTGTGGTCGGGTAACTTCATCTTTAGATAACCTATATGATTTGCTCATGAATTTGGCGGTCTTGGAGTCCAGTGCATGATAACAACTTTCTAGATCGACCACCTCAAATTCCAAATTTTCGCTTTCTGCGATTATCTCTTATCCGAATAATACGTCGACTCGGACTTTACCGATGGGCTCACATGAAAGCGCACTATCCCATGGAAAGTTGTTCTCGTGGTACAACATGTTACGTGATATGCCGAGCTTATGCATGGTGTCTTTGTACATGATGTTATCTGCTTCCATTGTCGATGAGTACCTTTGAGAATTTCACATTGATGCTTGGCCCCACAAATGTTGGATCTAACACTAGTGCGTATGATCCTGGACTCGGCATTATTCGGGGTGATCTTTCATGCTCCAAGTTATCTCTGATCGACCATGGCTGATATCTAAACCTTCTGGTATAAGCATTCACTTCCATATGTATTTGCACACTGCTTGTCCTGTTTGTTACATTGTGAACACACAATAAGATTGGTGATGTTCCCTGTAATCATTACGTCCAGCATTTGCGGTTATCCTTCCTCCGCCTGGTTCATTACTTGATGCCTTTGCATCCCTCCGATCCGAGTTATGCGTACCTCGGAGGAGGCGGCATCGATTCTTGTGCATTTGCTCCGATTAAGCTGCGGTGATCTTTCTGTTGCATCTGATGGGGAGCCTGAACTCCTGCCGGGTTACCCATCGCATTTTTCATCCAAGCACATTGCCGGGTTGTGTGATTGGCTGGTCTAGATGGGTTTGATGTGTGAAATTTGCACGGCTGATCCAACATGGACTCAAATGTATACTTCGGCTTCTCTTGCCATTGCTTCTTTTGCTCTGGGGTCCATTGCCTCTTTCCATCATTTCTCGCGGTCCACTGTTGAGGTCCATTTTTCTGCCGTTGAGTTACTCCGTGACTCGGCTGATCTTGGGCCACAGCTGCCACCTGGGCCGAATTATATCTATAATCCGGCCTTTCTTCCCTTCTTCTTCCTCTGAAATCACGCCTAGACGAGCCGGCCAATTCCCTCGTGTACTGATCTTGTTGCTCACGATGATCTGCCGACATTAACTCTGGTTGGGTTGGGTCACCCAATGCGTAGGAGTCTGCTATTCTGATTGTTTCTGCCAGAGTGGTTGGCATATCTCTTTGCAGGCGTTGCCACAGTACGCTGGCATAACGGCAGCCTTGCGCGAACCAAGCGATTGCTTGCGATTCGATAACTCCTTCACACGAGTTTCTCAAATTACACCATCGAGTTAAAAACTCTCTATCTGTTTCATTCGGCCTCTGCTTGCACATGGCTAGTTGCTGTGGTCTATTCGGTCTCTTGTATGTCTTTGGTGAAGTTGCTAACGAACATCTCTTCAAAATCAACCAGCGATTGATCTTTGCCGGTGGTTGATTATTCAACCATACCTGGCTGGTCCTTCCAACATCTGCGGAACATACCGCTTGACCATCTCGGTTGCCACCGCAATCTTCACATGATGGCATAATCAATCAACCGATCTGCGGTTTGGTACTTCCATTGTACGTTTTTGTGCCTCTTGCCAGCTGGAAATTTGGCACTGGTGGTTCGCCCATGATCCTTGGTCCGAAACATGCCGGACCCGGTGGACCTTGCTCTTCCAAAAGTTCAGACCGGTATAGGCGATCCAACTTTACTCTTGCATCATTTGCCGGCAAATCTCTGTACAAGATTCTATCCTGCATCCCATAGTGGTTGTTCCCACCTTGGTTTGCGTATTCTACCTCGGAATATCCATCATTATACCTTTCATTATTGATTGTAGCGAGTGGCCTCACTTCCCTCTCTGAGAGGTTCCCGCCTTGGTTCTTTGGTGCACTTCTCTTCTTACCTCGGCCGGGTTTGGTTTTCATGATTGTCCTCGCGAGCTCTTTCTGCGTGCTCCCCATTACCTCGGCCGCCTCCATCCTTTTCCATGCGGCCGTGGTTTCTCTCCCCACTATTACCTCGGCTAGCATTCCCTCTGTTCTCATTTGCCTTTCCAGCTATTGCCGGGTCATATGGAACAATTTGTTTGTTCCTCTTCCCCGAGGTTACTGCTCTTTCTTTTCTTGCATTGTTTCCGGGTGAAGATGCCGCTGCGAGATAGGCAGTCTTGCCCCCGAATGAACCATTCAAGCTCTGGTCTTCGGGTTAGCTCTGAGCATTTCCTCATTCTGCTGGTTCGCGATGCGCAGTTCATTCACTCTTTCTTGCCTCTGCCGAGCTTCTCCTTAATCCTTCTAGTTCCAATGCTGCGCATTACCGCTCTTAGGTTTTTCGCGGGTATTATACCTCGGCGAAACCCATCTGATTCGGCTCTGTGAGCTTCATGCTCTTTATTAATATCACTCATGAGGTTCTTTCCTCTTAATCTCGGTTCGTCCACCGCTCGGTGCGATATCAACTTATTAGCTTTTGCATATTCTCTCGGGGTCTGTTCAAGTTCCCATGAGGCCGATACTTTTGAGCCTCTACCAGCACTTTTGCCTGGTTTCCTCTAGCTGCTGAGCATTTGCGGATCAAATATCGGCGCTACAGGTGTAGTTAAGTTATCTATAGTTGCCTGAAGAATGTTCTCTGGTTTCTCCAGGGGTGGTCCTCTCACTCTTGGTGCCTTTGGGGTGGTGTCATGTAGTTCGGCCGGATTTGCCACCGGCGGAATTACCTCGGAGGTTTGCAGTGTCTGCTTGGGCGTGCCACATACATCTGCGGCGGTGTCCTTGACCTTGACCAGTCTTTGCTCCCACTTGTGCCCCTGCTGCGACCATCACCTCGACGTCGCTGGCCAGACGTTCTCCTGATGGACAGCTCGCTGCGCTTCGTGGTGGTTCCCCTGCAACAACAACCTGGTGAGGATAAGCGTTGGAGACGTCGACGCCGACGTAGATCCTGTGCTTGCCCAGGCCGATGAAGATCCCGTTGCGCGGGGGAGTTTTCCCCCTGAAGCTCCCTGCATTGTCTCTGACATAGTCACAGAGACCAAATCTCAGACCACCGAAACAACGCGCTCGCGGTGTTGATGAAGTTTCCGTCCGGATCACAACTCCGGCTAACTTGCTGCTGGCCCCCGATGGTAAGCTGTCGTGGTGGTGGCACGGCGGATGCCATGGGTAGGCTAAAGTATGGGGCCAATGGATGCTAGTGGGATGCAGGAGGAAGATGCAACTGTCTTTTCACTCAAGTGCCAAAGTGATCACCTTTATTTCTCTCTTGATGTGTTACAAATGCTCCTAGAGCTGTATCTGAGGGTTCTATGTGAATTTCCCCACCTAACGTTGCTCAAAGACTCTCTCCTCCTCGGGGTCCAATCCCCTTATAAAGGGGTGCCTTGGTGCCCTTAGGGACGAACAAGCATATTAGGAATATGCTTGTCCCAAAATAATAATTCGACCTCCTTTCCCTGTCTCCTTCCTAATGACGGCAAAGCTCCAGCGGCCCCCCCTTCTGCGTGCCTCGGTCTCCAGCACTGTCACCTCCGTGACCTCCATCTGCCCCTCTGTCCCTGCGCCTTCTTGTCTTTTGCGCTTGGCCCCGTTCAGATTCCTTTTAGCCTGCAGCTATGGTTTGACCCTAAGCTTCTCCTTCTCCTGCAAGCTTCGTATAACTCGGCCTTACCTCGTGTTATTAAACGTCCCTCACCTGCATGAAGATCATTTGTGTAACCCGGCTGAGTTTCTCATTAACTCGGCCAGGTAACCACCTTACACCTATACGTGAGCTTCTTGCCTCCGTTCATCGGCCGACATATACATGATTCGGCCGTCCTAGGCCGTAGTTCGGCAATGAGACGGGGATGGTATCTCTGTTTTTCCCCGTCTCTGACCTACCCGTGGTTAACCCCCCGACACTAGGTTAGCCTCCATTGGAGAAGATAACCAAGAGAGAAGGAGAGAATAAGAAGTTGAAGGAATAGGCTAAATCAAGCACCAGGCTCTGCCCAAAAGGCCGTGATATCTAGATCCACTACCTTGTCTCTTTCAGACCGTGGTTCCACCATATTTGGTGAGATTGTTCCAATCCCTATCTCATGTGTCCCAAATCTTGTTGGCATCCAAGATGCATGTTTATCTTGGCGTATGAGATTTTCTAGTGCTCTCTTGAGAAAAACAAGTTGTATTCCCATCTTTACTATTTATTAAAGAAGAAGTAAAAATGATGGTGGTACGTCGCCTCTCCCTTGTGAGAAAAAATCCTGCAAATAATCAGTAAAAACCAGCCACAAACAACTACCCCACTATGCACGATTCTACTCTCTGGAGAGAAAAAATAATGCACGTCCTGGGAATCCTCCACGCACCGCCGCAACTTCCCAGCACATTGCCCTCCTCTATCCCCCTTCTCGCCTCCCAGCGCAGCGAGCGCAAGCGTCTCCCCCGCTGACTCTGCTTCCTCTTTCCTCCTCCACCACGGCAGTGACGGATCTCCCAGTTGAGGTGCCGCCTCCGCCCCAACAACCGTTGATCATGTCCATGTTCAAGCCCTCGTAGTCGCCATTGCATAGCATCTACTCTTCGCCGCCACCGCCGCAGGAACCCGCACCACTCAAGTTCTGGTGGGCGCTCGATCCTATTGTGGAAAGGAGCTCGCCGAGTTACTATATTAGGACAAGCATATTCCTCGAATATGCTTGCCACGTCAGCCCTAGAGGAGGCCAAGGCACCCCTTTATAAGGAGAGGCTTGGGTACTGAGGAAGGGATCGACTCATTTTTCTACACCATTAGGCTTGTAGTGTTCATCTTCTTTTCTCGTCGTCATTTCGAGGAGCACTTGTAGTCCACGAGAGGAGAAATAAAGATCTGTACGTCGGTCATTTGTGTGTAGAATTAACTACATCTTCCCTCCCCAGATCTCTCTAGCATCCATTGGCCCCATACTTTAGCCTACCCATGGCATCTGCCGTGCCACCACCACGACAATTCCCGCAACTGGCCTTAGCGAGTCACGAGGAGATGCATTATCCCACGGACGGCTCCAACGATCAAGTTCTCCAAGTGTCACACCTCCACCAGTATCCACACGTGCAACGAGAACAACACCCTGTCAAAGTGAGATTAAACTTACGGACGAGGCGGGAACGTGTCGATGAAGATTCGACAGCACTTCGTCATCTAGCTAGAAGGATATAGACAGAGGTAGAAGACGAGTACTCTGGTGAGTTGATAAATACAAGATCCACGCGATGATGATGACGACGCGAGGAGGAGGAAGACGGTCTCCGGGACACCAAGGCGACGACGGGGGTGCGGCGGCAGGTCAGTGCAACAGGGTTGGGCCGTTGGCTCTCTAAAACTTGTGTGCTTGTGCCCTTGCCCTACCCCGAGAGTACGAGTCCCTGATGGACTCCTCCATCCCCCACCGTCGGCCACGGGGAGGCTCTAGCCGACTCGGCCAGAGTTCTCCAATCTCCCTTCTTGCGCGCGGACCAGTGGGGCCCATGCGGACCCTCCGGCCCATGGTGCCACCACCTGTATAATTACCTTTTAATTGTTACTATTTATTTCGAAGTTTACCTTAATAATTCTGAACTCATTTGAATTAATTCTGAAACCTTCCTAAAATATTACCGATGTCTTCCATAACATGTTCAGAATGATTCCGTCCATTCTCGGCAATATCCCGAACACCTCCAAAATATTCGGAGACACTCTGAAACTTTCTTTCAGGACTACTTCATTCAACTATCTTAATCCACTAACATTCTAAATGTTGTAATCATCTTAAGTATGTGACCCTGTGGGTTCGGATATTTGCGGATATGTTTGAAACTCATTTCGCGACAATGATTACTATCAGTATCTTGATTCACGTAGTAACCCCCTAAATAACACGAAGATCTTTACCGTGTGAACTATACTATTATATCCAATACATGTTGTATTGCTTCGTCGATACTCTACTTTACCCGTGATAAAACACTAGGTTATTCTCGTTACCTGGCATGTACACTTTACTCATATTGTGCTATCAATGTTCATGTTCACATGTCTGACCAGACAATGACGAACATCAGAGCACATGAGTGGACCCATAGTGTATCTCTCTATCGTCAGGAGTGGCAATTTCCACAACACATCATATGAATAATTGGCGTACCGTCCGATAAGAGCAAATACGGACTTTATGATTACTCTTATTCAGAGCAACGTTTGAATAATCTTGCTATGTCTATATTCTACCTAAGTTCACATGTGTCTCGCGGTCGAACGAAACTTAGTAAAGGCAACACATTATAATGAGAAACTATAGATAATAAATATTGATGATATTTTTCACGGTATATCATGTTGGGTCTATCCATCATTGTTGTTCTCCCAACAACTCCAATCTCATATATCATTGGAAACTCCACAACACATTATACTTTTATAATACACAAACTAGTCTTCGAGGCAAGACTAGGGATATCTTATTGGTGTTTATTATTTCACACATGTATTAGGTTTTCTCCAAATAAACATTATCAGGAACTAATACAATTATAGCACAGAACAATAAACTTAATTATGAAATTGAAATATGAATAATAACAATACATTTATTATTTCCTATAGGATATATTTCCATCAGATGAATAGTTTCCGCCTGTCCAAATCTAGGCCAACCCCAGTTGGATCTGCTTTGTTCATAGATGCTGCCTCTCTTGGTTCAATTCCACAAGGTCATCATCACATGCAGTTGTCAAGAACACCACTATGCCATCTTAGTCGGACTTCTCGGAAAATTCCCACCTGCAATTAGTATACATGTTCTACCCTATGAGATCATATTAACCCGATGATGTGTTTATTAGCCCCTTATCTCTCATAGGTAACAAACTATGTTCCTGTTTGATTTATTCGTGTATCATATTCCTATCATTTGTAAACTACTATTTTGTTTCTACCTACACCATACATGTAGTACTTTTTTTGGACAACCAAATGCTCCAGCATGCTGTGTTGGGTATCCTCCTCGTGTGTGGTGTGAGGAGATGTCCTTATTGAAGCCTTTTAGACGACCTAAACAGGTGCAAGAGCCCACCAATCTTTAGGGTTATGACCAACGGTCATTTTGGGCATTGCACATGAGGGAAGGGTATGATAAGCCTCCCATCCAACCACCACTAGATGGCGTGACAAAAATCTAGGTTATCCTCCATTGGAGAAGATAACCAAGAGAGAAGGAGAGAATAAGAAGTTGAAGGAACAGGCTAAATCAAGCACCAGGCTCTGCCCAAAAGGTCGTGATATCTAGATCCACTACCTTGTCTCTTTCAGACCGTGGTTCCACCATATTTGGTGAGATTGTTCCAATCCCTATCTCATGTGTCCCAAATCTTGTTGGCATCCAAGATGCATGTTTATCTTGGCGTATGAGATTTTCTAGTGCTCTCTTGAGAAAAACAAGTTGTATTCCCATCTTTACTATTTATTAAAGAAGAAGTGAAAATGATGGTGGTACGTCGCCTCTCCCTTGTGAGAAAAAATCCTGCAAATAATCAGTAAAAACCAGCCACAAACAACTACCCCACTATGCGATTCTACTCTCCGAGAGAAAAAATAATGCACGTCACAGGAATCCTCCACGCACGCCGCAACTTCCCAGACATTGCCCTCCTCTATCCCCTTCTCGCCTCCCGGTAGCGGCCAGCGTCTCCCCCGACTGCTTCCTCTTTCCTCCTCCACCAGCGTTGGATCTCCCGATTGAGGTGCCGCCTCCGCCCCAACAACGTTGATGTAACACCCTCGAATCGACCTATGCAAGTTTCAGCGATTCCGCCAAACCCATAGAAGCGATTCAAAAGGTGCCCACCGAGCACTTTCGTGCGGGTGGAAAGCGAAGTAATAACATTACACAACAGTCCTCGATGGGACCCACGAGCAGATATATATATACAACACGACTCCATGAGTCAAGAATACGATATCTGAGAACAAAGATCCAAATCACCTTGAAAAGCGATAGGCGTCCAGCTACGGACAAGATGCAAATGGGGCTAAGAGCCACGAAGAATAACCAATGGCGTCCATAACTGCCAGGCCAAGCCGGAAGGGTAACCACTAACGACGTCGATCTCAAAACCTGCTTAAACAAAAGGGGTGCCGACAAAGGCAAAGGAAAAAGAGGCGTCGATTGAGGCCAAGACAGCGAGGCTAGAATTGGCGGTCCTCGCCTACATAGATATGGTGGGTGAGCGGCGGCGGCGTATGCGCTAAACAACCTATAGAGACTCGGTACAACTAGCGGCTATCGGAGAGGGGTAAGAAAAACCTATTCGGAAACAACCTGATGCTACCACCAAACAAACCCATCCTGGTGTTTCCCCCTCAAGACCAAACGAGGAAGTCAACCGAGGAACTCACACAGTTGACAGTTTTATTTATTTAGTTATCGTTGCAGCAATTACTAGTCAGGTGTAGATAATCATCCTGATAAAATAAGTAGTGGGCCGTTTTAGTTAGCCATTCCGTTGTAGTTGCAACACTTACTAGTCAGATACAATTAGCATGAGATATCCCAAAACCCAGCAGTTGTTGGTACTTTTATTTAGCCATTCCGTTATAGTTGCAATACTTACTAGTCAGGTACAATGGTCGCACGCGACAACCCAAACAAGCAATTGTTGGCAGTTTTATTTAGCCATTCCATTATAGTGAAGCTGATTACTAGTCATTATAAAGTCAAGTTTATAGCACTACTTTAGTTATAGTTGTCTATGATCGAGATACTGTGCTCCGAGTCGTCCATAACATGGACACGGCTTTTTGAAAGTTTTACCCTACGAGGTGCACAAATAGCAACACACACTCGATCAACCTCGGAAAAACCAAATCAAAACCCAGAGGCCTTCACGACAAAGCAATCACAGAATTCAGAAATATTTCGGGCCACCCCATTAAGCTACCATAGCGAAGTTAGGCGACTTGACGGACTTAAGGTTTGCGTCGATGGTACGTAAGCATTGGGAACCCGAAAATGTGACTAGGCTTGTCGATACGAAAACACTCCGCTTACCTAAGCGATGCGTGTGCTCCTCGCACAATCTTAAATAAAGCAGTAAAGCATGGCATAAGTACAGGATAGTAAATAAAACCTCGAACTAGTTTGTGGCCCCAAGAAATAAGAATGAATCAAGCTCTGGCTCAGGGGGGTCCCATAATCCTCCCGGATGTGGATAGCGCGAATATTCAAGGAACAGGTATCAAGTACTCGGGGTCCTCAGGACACAAGTGGATGATTAACAACCAAATAACATCTATTGCCCACATGCCTGCTTACCTACTTCAATTTTAGTTGTTAAGCAGTAATTAAAGTTATGATCAACTCCAACAATAAACACATGGCAATACTCCAACAAGCGTGGTACTTGACGACCATAGCGGCACTTGAGCAAGCGACTACGACGCGTAGGTCCAACTATCTACCAAACAACAGGTAATAGGAGGTGTCCAAGGCAATATAAGGCTGCACGGGATATCACGGGCACGAAAACTAGAGCATCGCAACACAGATAGCAATAGATCAACAGGAGGGAATCAATACTATAAAAGTAAGATAGGTAGAAAGGGGGAGATGCTCGCCTGAAACATTGCCGAAGGTTCAACGGAAGATCGGGGCGAAGCTCACATCAACTCAACAGCCTTATCCGCGAAGAAGCAAAACACTAGAAGAAACACCGGATGCACTATTTAATACTACGGCAAAAGATCGGGCATGATGCATGTATGATGTATGATATGGCAAAGGTGCAATGCAATTAGATCATATTAAGCAGAACCGGGGGCCCCTACAATTAATTATTAGGTTCAAGTTGTGTAGATACCCCGCATTTTAAATGTGGTATTAACATGGCAAAATATAGCACCGGTTCGCTATACCAATTTAAATGAGGCCAATTATGAGACTAGATTTGTCCGCATATGGGCCCCATATTTAATTATTAAGTGAATCGGCCTAATGCCCCCAAACCACAGACAAGTATGCATGCATGAACAATTTAATATGCATCAGATATATCATTTATAAAATAAGGTCTCGGGTTTGGTTCACACATTAGGGTTCGGCAGATCTTGGGGTTCCAGGGTTCGGGGTCGGTCTCAGGGTTCGACGGGGGGCGAGGTTCGATGGGATCGGTCTCGGACAATGGAAGTTGATCTTGTCGCACCCGGGAAGGGGACCCTGGTTTGGTGTCGGGGGCGCATTGGATTCGCCCTGGTCGATGTCGTTCTTGTCGTTGCGAGGATCTTGTCGGGTCCGCGTCATTGCATCGGTCTTGACGTTCGGGATGCAGAACTTGGTGTCCGGGAAGGAGGTCTTGTCGCCCCGGGGTCTCGGGTCGAAGAACTTGGCGCGCCCGGGTTCGGTCTTCGGATCCGGGAAGGAGGCCTTCGGATCCTCGGGTCTGTGAAGGAGTACTTGGCGTCCGGCGGTAGATCTTGTTGGTTCCACTCCGAAGGACTTGTTGTTCTGCAGTGGAGATCATGGGGTCATCGGGGTCCGGGTTCGCCGGGATCGGTCTTCGAATCCAGATGGTAGACCTTGTCAGTTCCATGTCGACGACCTTGGGGTTCGGGTCTTGGAGTCCGCGAGGGAGATCTTGAACAGGAATGCAACATCACCACATAAGAAGCATGCCACCACCACAACACCACTTCAAAGTGCATTGCCAGGAACAAATTCCACCAAACAACAAAAGGGTGGGGCCATGTTCACAGGGCTTGGCGGGCGGGTTCGGAGGCGGCGAGGTCGACGATCAGCAGCGGAGGCCGCAGAGACCGAGGCAGCGGGCGACCTTGCAGAGCGGCCGAGTTCGGCGGGCTCACAGGAAGGTGCGGCTGGAGCTTCGTCGGCTAGGAGAGGGGCTTGAGGCAGGTCGGCGACAGCGGCAGCGCCAAGGGTAGGCCGCTAGGGCTCCGCCAGACGACGGGCGCTAAGAGGAGACGTGGGGAGGCGGCATGGCCCGGAATATGGAGCGGAGGGTGGCGATGGAGCTCCTCCGTGGCCATGTGGCGAGAGGCGGAGGGCCTTGAGCTCGGGCGGAGGCGGAAGAGGGCAGCGGGCGGGGAGGCTCGGTGGCGGGAAGGTGGGGAGGCGGGGGCTCGGCACGACGGCGGGCGGTGCTCATGGCAGGCATAAAGTGAGCAGGGTCGGTGGTTAGCGGCGTCAGGGGATCGAGGCGGCGGCCATGAGCTCGGGAGGAAGGCAGAGAGGTGGGCGGGGCCTTGGGCAGGCGAGAGGAGAGGTGGCGGAGGAGGAGAGGAGAGGGTGGGTCGGGGGAAGGAAGGTGGGGGAGGCAGCGGCAGACGCGGGATGGGGAGGTGGGACCCGTGGGTGGTGGGACCAGGGGGACATGCGGTCAGGGGGGTGGGCGGCGTGTTGTGTGCGTGTGTGGTGTGTGTTGAGGCCAGGGAGGGAGAGAGAGGGAGTGAGGTTGACGAGTGGGACCAGGCGGCGGGGCTGGGTGTGAGAGAGGGAGTGGCGGCAGGGGAAGAGAGATAGAGGAGGTGGGCCAGGAGGGTGGGGCCAGGTTGTAAGGGAGAGGGGGTAGGTGGGGGCTAGGTGAGAGAGAGGGAGGGGTGTAGGGGGGCTGTGGATTGGTGAGGTGGCTGGGCTGAGGGTGAGGTGGAGGGACGGTGAGGTGGCGAGATGGGGTTGGTGGGTAGACTAGGATTGGGTGGAAAAAGGTTGGTCTAGGGTATTGCAGGGTTTAGTTGGGCTGGGTCGCAGATGGTCTGGACCGGT
The DNA here is from genome assembly GCA_030063025.1 of Avena longiglumis. Classification (NCBI taxonomy): domain Eukaryota; kingdom Viridiplantae; phylum Streptophyta; class Magnoliopsida; order Poales; family Poaceae; genus Avena; species Avena longiglumis. The sequence continues at coordinate 12,866,086 of CP125974.1, forward strand.
TGGCCTCTGGCCTGACCGGCCGGACTGGACTGCCCGACAAAAATATTTTATTGTTTTAATTTTATTTGTAAAACATTTTTGTAAATACTTGTTAGACAAATACAAGATCTGAACAGACCGATGTTTTAATTTGAAATAGAGATGGGGTTATAAAACAAAACTAGGCGTTTCGAAAATAGTTTCAGACAAACGATGCATGATGATGACGATGCAATGCACAAAACAACGCGATTTTCTAGTAGTGGTTTTTGCGGGATGCCACAGTTGATCATGTCCCTGTTCAAGCCCTTGTAGTCGCCATTGCATAGCATCTACTCTTCGCCGCCACCGCCGCAGGAACCCGCACCACTCAAGTTCTGGTGGGCGCTCGATCTTTCTGCTTCTCTGTGCCTAGCTGTCCCCGTGAGCATCAGGAAGACCCTCGGCCTATGATGTTCGGGGCCGTGTCCCTGCGCCGTAGATTGGAGAAAGCAATCCATGGGTCGCAGCTGCTCCCTGCCCTTCCCTCTGTTGAGGAGCTATCGAATGGTCTCTAGGGAAACTAAGGGATAATTTGGCACTTGGAGCGGCCACCACGGTTGAGGGTGGAGCGGCATGCGGCGTGAACGGCGGCCCCGACGTCAGTCGCGTTCTTTGGTTAAGGAATTTGGCACTTGCATACTCCATGCCACTGGAAGATTTTACATGATCTTTTCTCAAATTTGTTTTTACACATAGTTTCTTGGTCCAGTGTATGCAGAGAAAATTGCCTACAGATTTTTTCATGGAGAAATTGAAGCACTTGGGTCGTTTCATCAAATTTAATTACACAATCGAGGTAGTTGTCCTGGCGGTTAGGAATCACGGATCTAGACAAGGGCCTGCAGTTGTAGCTGCTTTATAATCTGGGAGCTCCTCGACGCATCCCTTAGCAGGAGGCGGTGTACGGAAGGAGGCGTGTACGGCTGGATCTGACGGCTACATGGAGGATGCCAGAAGGAGGACTACACTGTGGTTTTCTAATCTCAATGGTTTGCATTGTTTTTCTGATTTGGTACTCGTTTTCATGTTGAATCTCCTGCATACCATCTCATCTTATTTGTTTGTAGATATAACACATGCCTGGTTAGTAGGAGTATTTCTTTTTACTTGGAGCCTTGTAAGCTGTCAATTGTATGAAATAAAAATCTGGATGAACTTAAACTGTCAATTATATGAAATAAAAAGCTGGATGAACTTAAGCTGTTGTGACTGTAAATTTAGGTACATCTCCAGGATGTATCATCAGCTTCTTTATATATAGATGCAACACATGCCTTGTTAGTATTATTTTTACGTAGAGTCTCGTATGGTACTTCCAATGGTCTAAAATCATTACTTTTACTTACAGTTTCAATTCTCACCAGCCTTTCACTTTTGCAAATTAAAGCATGCAGCTATGAAACTACTACTCAGCCTGTTTTGCATTAGTTTATTGATTTGATTGGTGGTAAATCTGATGTTCTTACATAAGGAAATCAATTGCTTACCTTCACCAAGACCACAAATTGGCAGGGGATAGAGTTGCATGCCCTGATCTGAGTATCACTGCCAGTGAACATTTTTCTTGTCACTTGTTGTTTGGAGCTGCTGACAAAATAATTTGATGTGTGTCACGTGTTTTTCAGTTGTGGCAGGGCTGTATCTTGTTCTTGGTACTGACTTGCATCTGCTTATGCTCTGCTGAACTTCAATGTGAGCAACCATTCATCAAGGAAGAAACTAGGCATTCTAGCATTATGTTACTATGTTAGTTCCAACATGATAGTAAGATATCTATACAGGGTAAAATACATTACCTTTTCTATGGATTTTATTTATTCTATTGTGCCGTTGAGCCTCTTAATTCTTTGCATGATCTTTTTTTTGTTCATAAATTCTAGCTTTGCAATATTTCTGTGGTGTGGATGGCATGTGTGTTCCAGCTTGTTTTGTGCGGATTCCATATACACTAAATCTTACAAAACTAGCATTATTCTTGGCTGCGTTTTGGTTGCACCGAGAAAACTTCATCTTCCTAAAGTTTACATATCATAGTATATCTTTTAAGCTTCCAGTTAGGATATATGTTTTGACTTCCTCTGCTGTTTTGGTAGCTTGTTTACAAGCCGTAATTATACCCTGTTAATTGCTCCATATATTCAAATGTGAATAAGTTGCATCTTCCCAATTGCTCAGATTCTCTAGATTTTGGGCATCTTGTTTGTGGTCTTAAGAAGCTTACAAAAATCTTACTATGCCATCATTCGGTTGTAAACTTTCTGAATCTTAGGGAGAGCCAAGTATCATACACTGTTGAACAGAAATGTAGTTCGAAAATCAACAAATATAATATGCCATCTCCTGTAAGATTATAATGGAAACACAATATAATCCTTGAATTCTCTTTTTATCATTTGGCAGATATTGTAGTACTTAATCTTACACTGCTTTTACAAATGTAATAGCGTCAAGACAAGTGGCAAGGAAGGAAATGTTTACGACTTGTGATACCGTAGTACTGTTTTGTATCTTCCAAAGGAAAAACTGGGATCTGGGGTATTGTAGAATTCTTTTTGTTACCGCTTGGATTTAGCTACCAAAACACCCAAATGATGATCCTTGATGATTTTTCTTTTTGTTAGATTGAATGCTATTTGTTGTGCCTAATTTGATTAGGGTGGTAAACTGATATTTTGTGATATTTTCCAGGAACACATCCCTTCCCTGCTACCACTACACTGCAACACCGATGCCACCACAAGGATTGTACTATTATTTTATTGGATGAAGTGATGATTTAAATTTAGTGGCGGTTGTTTGGAGACAACCAGTATAATTTGGAGAGCCAGTCCACCAGGAGACCTTGCTTGAATTTCTTATTAAATAAACATTATTTTGCTGAATAAACATGCCAAAAGGATTGCATCTATGATGCAATGCTTTTCACGGTCTTTTTCCCGATCCTGCATTTATAAGTTTGCTCTCTATGCAAGTCACACGCTAAATGGAATGTTTTATTTTATGACGTAAACAATATATTTCTCTTTGCATGACTGATTTTATGAAAACTTAGTATGTGGGAATTTCTCATGTCTTTAATTGACAAGGTTGATGCTATTAGACAAAACAGAGACTGCAAAGAAGTGCTCACATATCGATGTATACATTGTATCCTCTTCTGCATAATTGTGTATCTCTAAAGGCGTGGATAATTGTGTATCCCCTGAACTATAAATCGTGCTATGTCCATGTGGATAATTGTGCATCCCCTGAACGGTCTGAGTATTGAATCTGTAAGCTTTTTAATACCCGAAACAACATGCCCAAAATCAAGAGGGTAATAGCATTTTTTCTGATCTAAAAGAGGATAATAGCAATTGGGAAGATCGGAAAATGGCATTGGTGGATGGGCTTCATGGAGCCTGTTTTTAATTTTTCTAAAAATCATAAAAAATTCGTAAAAAATATATACGTGTAGCCAATAATATTAAAAAAACATGTCTGCAAATTTTTAATAAAAGCAACAAAAAAGATAAATATGACAAATTTTGGAAAAACGAAGGCATTCAAAATTGCACAGTTTATGTCCAGATATGAAAATTTGTCTTTTTTTTCTAAGACCAGAATACATAGTTTTCCACACTATTTTTTTCACCGCGTATTATAAATCATTATCTACAACCCATTTTTTGAATCTTTAAAATTGATTTTTAAAAATAACTAGCACAAAACCCGTGCGTTGCTACGGTGTCACTCTAAATCAAATCAAATAATATTTTATATATTTAATTTGTACGTAATCAAATATGAATTTCATAAAATCCACATGGCAACTTCAACGCATCCACATACATGTCGGCTGACACCGTCGCCTACTCTATCTGTCGCTTCAACCAGGCCAAGTGATACAAATTATTCTGCATCGGCAATTGCATGCGCGGATATCGACAACTCACCCTCCTCCATGAAGGTCATCGTCATCCTTGGAGCTAGGGAGTAGATGAAGTAGGCGAAGTCAAATAAATCATTGGGCAAGAAATTGGGATATATATATATATATATATATATATATATATATATATATATGAGGTGTCGTTCGATCATCTGCTCCGTGCAACATCGGCGATGCCGAGGCCTCTTTACCAAAGAATTCCCATCAATTTCAACCTATGTCGATGTGAGTTTAGAATAGAATGGTCGATTTTGAAAAGAATCCAACTTTACCCACCAATTTGGTACATGAGGCATTTCTATATCTTGAGAATTTCATGAGTGAACATATCAGAGAGTGAAAATGAATATTGATAACAATTTGATGAAATATCCGAAATGGTTGCTCAGCATTTTTATACCACATCTAATATAGGCCACCAGTTTACTTTTTACTAATAAAATTGTAAAAGTTTCTTATACATGTAATATCGGCAGCCCGTCAAGGCCCACAAAAACCTGGGTTCAACATGGCTTTTGCCGTCATCAAACTACAGGAGCTTTATTTATTCCCAGGCACCGTCATCAAACTACATGGTTTGAACGTAGCAAAGGAAGAGGGCAAGGAGAAAGCGGCGAACCAAGGAAGTGAGAGCTTCCCCGTCGCACACGACACGGTCACGCGTGCTCCCGGTCACAACACACGCACTACATGCCTGGTGGACACGACCCCGGCCACGTAACCCAAACCCGCACAGTGGCATCTCCACCAACCAGCCCCGCTCACACACAACTCTCTCGTTCCAATCCTCTGTAGGAGGCGCCGCCGCCTCCTCTGCTTCCCCTCACCAGCGCCGCCACGGGAACCCTCCCGCCGTCCTCTCCCCGCTGTCCACTCCCGGAGACCAGCCGACCCAGCACCTCCACAAGCCGCCAGCGGCCCGATTTAATTTCTTTATCTCATTTGATTTCAGAGATGGATCAACGGTAGTGCTGCTTATTTGGTTCCCGATTAGCTTGCTGATTTGAAGCACCGTGAGAACCTATATGAACTGGTGAGATTTATAGTATACAAGAGCGAGGTGGGACTATTCGATGCTATCATCGGCGCTGCTTGATTAAGAGAAATCCGCCACCGCAACGGCCCAGTCGTCGAACCAAAAAAAAAAACATGACCATAGTAGCTTTGCTCGGCCTAGCTATACCGTACCATCATAGGAGGCCCATCCGAAGCAATCCGGCAGCTCATGGTTTCATGGTTTCCCTGTCGTCAAGCCTAGGAGCGTGGCGGATGGAAACGAAAATAGGAAAAAAACATTTTGGGGGTTTGACTTAAAGGTGGCACAACGTGTAATATACCCGAACTGAGAGGGACAAACCCGTCCAAAAAAGTGTTGGACCGGAAGAAACACTTCGTTCTTTATTATTTGGTATAGATAATAATTAAAGACCTCTGTGGTGCCCGTTCACCAAACTAATGCTCTCCAATCTGGGAAGATGCAACTTATGCACATCTAAATGTATGGAGAATGTGCATATAACATCAAAAGACTGTTGACTGCTCTGCATGAATTATATGTTGGTTCCCATGCCGTGTTGTTTCTTAGAATTTTAATAAATTATTTAAGCATGAAAAATACAATAGTGTGATTTCCTTGGTGGGTTAGGAGAGCACACTTATGCCATTAGATGATCATATCAGATGACTAGAATCCCCCCCCCCCCTCCCCGAGATTAACCGGACTTAATAATGACAGTTAATAGGGTGACATCAAAATATATAGGAGCAAATACGAAAGGAAAGATGAAGGAAATGGGAAATGAAAGATTGAAACATGTTGGAAGTTGTTATGTGTTGACGTGGTGGTGTCTCGGTTCTCTTTTCGCTGGACCTCTATTGATTTTCAAGTCCTCAAGTTCTACACCGAGGGAAGTTCAGAATACATGGAAGTTTTCTTCCGAAGGCTCTTCCTCAAGTGCGCCTCAGACTGCTGTTACAGATAATGTTGCAACATTTACAATTACAGTGGCTAAGGATACTGTTGCTGTTGGAGGCCAGAGCCTTGCTGCTTGTCTAGAACCTGTGTGTGATGGTTCACAGCCCATCGCTTTGGAGGCTTGGGTTCTATGAAGTTCCAGGGCGTACACTGAAGGTGTATTTGTTGTACTGCACTATCATATAGTGGTTTCGCGAGTACACTGAGATGTTATGTGACTGGTGTTTTTGTTTTGTCTATTGGTACACAGGCGATGCTGATCTCACTCATTCTGGAATTACCGTGGGGGTGGGTGCTGCCGAGGATGTGGTGTCTGGTACGCCTGCAGCCAAGCAACGTGTTGATGATCTGATTGAAGGGTCCACGCCTCCTGAGGATGTACTGGTGAGTTTCTCTTGAACCTAGCTTTAGAAATGAGAAGAAAAAGAGTATGCACTATGCTATTTTGCGTGCTAGAATATTTGGTTTGATTTGGGCGATGTTAACATTTTAAATCTAGACGCTTTGGTTTCTCGATTGTGATCAAAATCTGGTCCCTATGTCTTTTTGGTACTTTTTTTCAAACCATGCAGAATAGTTGCATGTTATATATTAAGAAGAGGAAAGGCCAAAGAAAATAGCATGAGTACAGCAAACAGGTTTTACATATGAGAAGCCGAAAAGCCTGACCTAGATGACCAAAAGAAAGCCTAAACCTGCTAGGAGACCTTACATAAAAAAGAACTCCTTAAGGAGAAAGAAAAAGACAAAATTTGGTTTTACATATGTCTTTTTGGTTCTTGCTTTGGGGATCTAAACCTAGACGTCTTTAGCTTTCAGCATATAGATTAAAATTTGGTCTTTGTGCCTTTGTGGTTCCAGCTTTTCGGTGTTGGCTCGCTCTGCTGTGTATGTGTGTTTTTAGATTTGCATGATTAGCAATGTGTATTTGCTTCTTTCTAGGCTGTTCGTGACATTCAGGAAGCAGCTGATGGTGATGTAGAGAAGCTGGATATCGATACTGGGGCCATGTCTGCTGAAAGCCTGAAGAAGAAAAGGTTTATTGTTGTGTAGTCTTTGTAGTGACCATACGCTGTGTTTGGTCACGAACGTGCCTTTGTTTGCAGGGATGCAACGCAGGAGAGAAAGTGGCGCCAGGGAAGAAGATTTTCTCTGAGGGGCCAAATACAGCGCAAACCGGGTATCTGACGTTTTAGCCCCGATCTTTTTTTACCTTCGTTTATGCTTTCTGTCGACTTAACGGGAGGCCATGTTATGATGTGTCTGCAGATCGCGTCAAAAATAAATGAGGGTCTGTTAGCCGTGACCATGAAGTGACAACGAGTTGCTGCTGCACCTGGGCTGCCAAGGATATATACATTCAGCCTGTATGTGAAGCGTATCTAGATAGACATTTCTGTCATCTTTTGTGCGTACAGGTTCTGTATAAATATACCTAGGCAAACTGTCAACAAATTGCTTGTGCCGAAGCCTGACGTGGTTAATGATAGCTGATTTTACAGGCACTCCCAATGACCGATTTTATTGAAACTAACCCTGTCGGTTCATGCTGTGGAACGACTAAGGGATACAAATCCTCCTTGCATATCGGAAGAGGCGACCGGTTTTGTGATTGAACCGAGCGGAGGCCTAGAATGGACCGAGCTTGTGTGCCACCTGGAGAACAAAGAATTTATTGCTTCTACGTGGTATCATGCTGTTGGCGAAGTGTTCGAAAGGAGTCTTCAAAGCATGCATGCTTACAGATATACACAGGGGTTTAGAGATCTGAATTGTCCCTCTGTGGGTGAGCATTGTCACATCGAATGTCCCGGTGTTCCATGTTATGACAGGAGCATCAAACAAGAACTTCGTATATACATGTCCAAACGATTAATTGTGTCTAATGGTTATTACATTATTCTCTGCAGGTCTGCGTGTTATTCGCTTTAGAAAGAATGTGCTGCCACACGCGATCATTTACGTGTACTTACAAGGCGTGGGATCCAGTTAAGAGCATCTCTAGCACAGACACCCAAAAAACACCGGACCTAGAAAATTTCGGTGGTTTCTCGGGCCGGGCCGCGAAATCTGACCAGAACACATCGTAAACACGGCCTGACCTGGGAATTTTTTGGCGCTGGAATCGACCCCCTCGACCCATAAATGCCGGTTTCGAGCTCGTTTCTTAGGTCACGATATATTTCTTCGCCACCGTCTCCTCCAAGCTTCCGCCGTGCACCATCGCTCATATCATCGAGCATCGGCGAGCAATTTCTCGCCGGCCGTAGCATATCTGGTCGATCCAGTACACGATGGACCGTCGGGGAGCTTCCACACCGCGCTTCCGTCGCCTGACGCCCGCGGAGGAGGAGCGCCGCCGGTGCGTGCGCTCGGACGGGGCGCGCAAGTGCGCCGCCCTGCACTACAAGAAGTTTCGCTCATCGGTGCCGGCCGCGCTCCTCCGTCGCGAGATGGAGGAGTTCGACGCCCGCATCCACGCCTGCCGGGGGGAGGGGAGCTCCTCGCGCGCGTCGAGGACTTCGCCAACCGCCGGTGAAGGAGGAGGAGCTCCCGAAGGGCCGGGTCGTCACAAAGGCCGACTATGCCCTCGGCGACGCCTCCTTCGACCGCTGGGTCGAGGTCATCCAACAGCGGAGCATCACCGAGGCGAAGGCCCGTTGAGCTCAGCGCGACGAGCTCATCGACGGCATCTTCCATGAGTAGGGGCTCGCGACGCGATTCCAGCGGGAAGCAGGTCTAGGCGAGCTCGGCGGCGGCGCCGGTGGAGGTACTTGACCTCGTCTCCAGAAAATATTAAGACGCTGTGGCAAAGCACGGGTATTCAACTAGGTTGATAAATAGTGGAAGAAGATTTGGTTAGCTTCAGCCCATGGTTTTCCTCTCAAGTTGAGAGGTTTTCCACGTAAAAAGGATTTGTGTCCCTATGTGTTGATTTGCTTGTTGCTGCATCTATGTGCTGAGAGCAAACACTTGTCCTACCTACTTGCAAAATTAGCTACTTGTGTGATAAGATAACCCCAAGACTTGTCCGTTACTAAGACATATATGTTTGATGCATATGTTTCCTTCCGTGCTTAAGAAACAATCCGTGGATTTAATACATGAGTGGTGCTAAAGATTACATCTTATTTCCCTGCCTATTTTTAGATCATGTTGGAGTGTGTTAATTCCCCAATACGTTTCTCTATTTGAGTTGGTACACGAATTAAAATATAGTGATGCATGAGTAAAGTCTTCTCTTATAGCCTAATGATGTGTGGATTGCTAGATTCTTACATACTTGCATGTGTTTTTTTGCAGGCGGGCATTTGTTACAGATACCACATAATTAAATAACCGTGTGGGGCTGGAGCATATAATCGATTTCCTTTTTGCATCCAATGAATATTTCTAACACAAACGTTACTTTTTTGGGGGCATCTCTCTCCTAGTCTCCCTCTCTCAGTGTGTGTTTCAGTTTTGCAGGTAGGCATTTGTTACAGATACCATATAACTAAATAATCATGTGGGGCTAGACCATATAGTCGATTTCCTATTGTTGCATCAGATGAATATTTCTAACCCAAATTGTACTGTTTGTGGGATACCTCTCTCTCCCTCTCCCTCTCTTATTGTGTGTTTCAGTTTTGCAGGCATCCATTTGCTACAGATACCATATAATTAAATAATCTTGTGGGGATAGAGCATATAAGCCTTTCCCTTTTGTTGCATCAAATGAATATTTCTGACACAGATTGTACTATCTGTGGGAGCACCTCTCTCTCAGCCTCCCTCCTTTAGTGTGTGTTTCCGGTTTTGCAGGCATGCATTGGATTAAAAGATTTCTAGGGATAACTTTTAGTCCTAAAAATTTTTTAGTCCTAAAAATTAGTCTATGTTTAGATTACTATGGTTATAGAAGCTAAGTTGTTCATGCAGCAAAAGTCTCATCAGATTGATGTTTATATCAGTGTGAATTTGATCTTGTAAGCACCGCGGATGGCCCTTGATCTTCCTTTCCCATATTTCGTTGCACTTATATTTTTAATTTCTTGGATATTCTAAACTAATATGTGTTTTCCTTCCTTTCTCAGAATAGAGAGTTAAGTGGAATCTACAATTAAACTATTGATGTCCCCACACTTACATGTAAGTGATCTTAGCTTAAATCTACTGTCTTCCTTTTGTTGTTCGTTCCATGATTTAACAGATCATTACAACACAATTTTCAATTCACTGCTTTCTCGCTTTTAATGGATGGCTTACCAATCGATTTGAACAAAAAATTTCCATTTTGGCAATAAAAATAAGAAATGCGTACAATAATGTGGTAACTGTATTTTGTGAGTTCATCTGCATATTCTCTTTGACAATATTGAGTCAAGGCATTTAAATACTCACAATTAACATTTACAATATTTTCTTTGGTCGAGCGGGTCATTGATTATCCATTTCCGTCAGTAGAAATGATGATATATTTTATATCTACCAATATTAAGCAGAAGAATTGACAACATAAACAATATTATTGTTTCCAAGAGCAAAATGTGGGAATCGTGGACTTAGTTCAGTTAGTTTCTACTACTTTTATTTTGCATATTTCTAAAAATAATTGAACAAATATTCCACAACGATGCCCGGGGTATCGTCTAATTATGCCTACAAATATATTTTTATAAACATGCAGCTATGCCACCTCCGGTCCCACTACATCATCCAACGCATGGCCACATCATCTCATGCATGCATACCAAGAACAATTGCCTTGTTACTAATGCCTTTCATGTGTCTAGACCCCTTCTATTTTTTGTTTGCTTATATTAATTCCATGTGAGGCACTTCAATGTGACTCTCTCATCCTTCGTTAGTTCTTCTCTCGCTCTTGATGGATTCGAACCGGCCATTGGCTTTCCACTGCACCCAGAATTGTAATTAGAACTCATTTGCTTGCTTATGTATTGTTTCTCTTCATTTATTAGCAAATCGACCCGATGACCATGGTTTTCCATCCCCTTCCTTGCGCAAACCAATATAAATCAGCTTCATCTGCCTCACCTATATGCCATGTTGCTTTTTTACGAGTTATGCATGGGTGTGCTTGATTTATCAGAGAAATCCAGCATAGATGCTTTTTTCAATTTATGTAGTGCTGAAGTCTTCTTCAAAGTTTACATCACACTATCAAGAGAACATCTAACTCCATGTAAAGGTCATACTTATTATTTACGAGATCATAGATAGTTATATGAAAAACAAGTAATACTCCCTCTATCCCATTTTAAGTTGCGTATTAGTTTTTTCAGGGTTTTCCATATTATGTTGCGTATCTTGTAGAGGAGCCTAAGACCGGTGACAATGGGCGTTTCTTGACACAATTTCATAGGTAAAATGCTGACATGGCGGTCTAATTAACGAGGGAAGAGAGAGCTGTTGTATGTAAGCAAAGAACCGGCTCTTAGCTCACTAACCGAGATGGCTTTAATGCAAAATTGATGCGGTGCTCCAATATAGTCTCTCAAACCTCTAATAGACTGCTGCATGTCCGTCCAATTGGGTGAGCTGCCGGGTTGCTCACCCAATCGGACGGACATGCAGCAGTCTATTCGAGGTCTAAGAGACTATATTGGAGCACCGGATCAATTCTCTCTTCCTCATTAATTAGACCGCCATGTCAGCATTTTACCTATGAAATTGTGTCAAAAAGCCCATTGTCATCTGTCTGAGCCACAAAGTAAGTTGTAGTTTAACTATGCCACAAACTGATCTGCTAGTAAATCCTTAAGATACAAGAGATAGATACAGTGCATTGTGGTGGTAGTATCTTAGACATCCGTTTCTTAGCTGGATACGGCATTTAGAGACGACGCATTGGCACTGGCCTAATCTTGACCTTTCTACCCCTCCACAATTGATGTTGCATGCTTTTTTGGTGTTAAATGAGTGGTTGCATGCGGGATGAGAGAGAAGAAAGAGGAAACATACTTGCATGCAATTTAAGGCAAGAGGAGTCTGGTCGTTGGCATGGGCAGGGTGTGGAGGGTAGTTCCGTATGTTGGAACTAATCTTGTTATTAGTGTTAAGTTTAGAGTTTGATCATGTTTATTTTCGTGTAATCGAGTCACCAGCCAGAAAGCTGCGGCAATACGCACACATATAGACGATGATCATGTGTGAGTATAAGCTAATGGTCTGGTTTAGTTAGGATTAAATGCATGTAGATGCTAGCTGAGAGGATAAGCTCGTGTGTGTCAGCGGAAGACTAGCTTTAGTAGTGATCAAGTTAGTCAATAGGAGGTGCATGCGTGTGGAGTCCTTGCATGTAGCTGCATGCACCTGGCCAAGTCATGTGGACGGGAGAGAGTTTAGGAGGTGAAGTTAGTGACCGTTTAAGTAGTGGCTGGTGCTTATCTTGTAATGACTATATAAGGTGAGATATGGAATGAGAAAAGTAGCCGGTTGGGCACAGATACAATGTAGTCATTGTGATACACCATGAAGAAAATGCTTCACGGCAAAGCCATGTTTTTCTTCCTGGTGCATGTGTGCGTGTGAGTTTCCTGTGAGTTCTTGTTCTCTTGCATGTGTTCTTGTGTGAGAGATTAGAGATGGGTTGAGAGGTTGAAGAAGATCAGGGGCTGCGAGATGTAGCTCCGTCATTTGGTATCAGAGCCTCGTTTGTCGAGGTCCGAGACTCCATCGTCGTCAAGCTGCGTCACGGCGACAGAGAAAGGTAGGCTGCCCGGTAAGTTGTGCCACCGGCGGCAAGGAGGTGATGGCCAAGGTGCGGAGGCCATTGCCATGAGGAGTTCATCGTTCATGTCCGAGTCGTCGAGGAGATGCGGCATCGACAACAACATGAAGGTGAGTCGCTGGCGAGCTGCGGCACCGGCGGCAAACACGTGCGGTGAGGTGCTGCGTTCTGGCACGGCGGCGCAGCGAGAAGGCCTTGGAGCTGCTGCGTGGTGGCGCAGCGGAGGATCACGCACGGGTCTCGCGGATGAGCAGGCGGCTCCCGTACGAGAAAACCAGATCGCCGGCGTACGTGCGCGGGATGATCGAAGAGACGCTGCACGGCGGCGTGGAGGCCGCGGCGGCCGTGGTGCAACGGCCGGGAAACAGTGTTCTTCGCCGAGGCGTATGTCGCCGATGTGCTCGAGTTCGTGTCGAGTTCGTCTACATCCTTCCGGCGTTCGTCGCTGGAGGCTACCCGGCGTGTGTCGCCGGAGGGCTGCCCGGCGTGTGTCGCCGGAGGCGGCCGTGGCGATGACGACGACGGGAGCTGCTGCAATTCCAACAATGCCATGTCGTGTTTAGGGGGAGTATGTTAGGAGTAAACACGACTTGGGTGCGTTCTAGGTGGTGTGGCCTGGACGTGTGGTTCCTGGAAAGATTCTAGGAGGAAGAATAGGTCGTGCATGGTTGGTTGGTTGGTGTATGCGTGCACGGTACCCAGTTTGTTAGTGGCGTGGTGGCCGCGGGTGTGATGCTCCGGCTGCATGTGAGTCTGCCTATTTAAGCCCATGTGAGCTGAGTATTCGTGAGTGGGCAGAGATGAGGAAGATGTAGTTTCCAGGTGTAGCTTGTGTGTGCCGAGTATGGCTCGGCGTGTGCGTGAGTACCTGTGTTGTATGTGTTCCAGCTTTGAGTGAAATAAAGCCAAGATACAGGCCGTTCGCCGGCCGCGGCGTTCGTCGCCGGGAAAAACGTTGTGGTGTCTCCTTCGTCTTCCTCTGTCCGGTGTTTGTGTCGCCGGAGCCGGAGAAGCCGGCGTGTGTCGCCGGAGGGCTGCCCGGCGTTAGGGAGGTGATTGTTGGAACTAATCTTGTTATTAGTGTTAAGTTTAGAGTTTGATCATGTTTATTTTCGTGTAATCGAGTCACCAGCCAGAAAGCTGCGGCAATACGCACACATATAGACGATGATCATGTGTGAGTATAAGCTAATGGTCTGGTTTAGTTAGGATTAAATGCATGTAGATGCTAGCTGAGAGGATAAGCTCGTGTGTGTCAGCGGAAGACTAGCTTTAGTAGTGATCAAGTTAGTCAATAGGAGGTGCATGCGTGTGGAGTCCTTGCATGTATCTGCATGCACCTGGCCAAGTCATGTGGACGGGAGAGAGTTTAGGAGGTGAAGTTAGTGACCGTTTAAGTAGTGGCTGGTGCTTATCTTGTAATGACTATATAAGGTGAGATATGGAATGAGAAAAGTAGCCGGTTGGGCACAGATACAATGTAGTCATTGTGATACACCATGAAGAAAATGCTTCACGGCAAAGCCATGTTTTTCTTCCTGGTGCATGTGTGCGTGTGAGTTTCCTGTGAGTTCTTGTTCTCTTGCATGTGTTCTTGTGTGAGAGATTAGAGATGGGTTGAGAGGTTGAAGAAGATCAGGGGCTGCGAGATGTAGCTCCGTCACCGTATGCTTTTTTAGCAAATCGGCTCTTTTGGTATTCGAATCAGAAACTGTACGCAACTTATAATGGGATGGAGGGAGTATTTGTTAAGGATCATTTTGTGATGGCTATTAATGACCAATAATCTCCACATGGTTCTAGAAACAAAAACAAGGACTTGGCGGTATCATTGGAAATAGAAGTAAGAAATTTATTTGTGTCATATAGATAGACAATCCTATTGCTCATCTCAAACACATCTTTATTTACCACTGTGTATTCGAGCATTTATCTGCACCGAAGAGTATCACTCGATAGTTATTCTCATCCCATTTTGACATGAGCAATATTTGTAACACAAGAATACATAGATAATGGTAGGACACTTAATTCCATTTCATCTCAGCATAGTAGCATGCGCTTTTGCACACAATTCAGAATCATTGTCTCTAAATAAAAATGGGGTCCTTTGGAGAACTATTCCTAATTGCTCTAACTACCTTTTGCCGGGGAAGTGTTTGTTGTGAATTTCTCAGCACCCTATGGGGCATCATCTAGTGATAACAATGTCTCATCCGCGTTGATGAGGACTTCGAGGCCATGGTAGTAGCTATAGAAGCCCCCAACAATCGTAGCAATGTTGTGGCATGGATAAGTGTGTAGCAGGATACAGTTAGATGGGTCTAGAGCAGAGAAAAATGAGTATTAGATGAGTATTCATCGAGGCCTTGAATGAAAAATAAGGGGAGTGAGGGCTTGCGGTGTTCAGCTCGAAATTTGTGTTGAGATTGAGGTTCGGAGATAATCAGACACATCATTTTTTTTGTAGTTGACGCAATCACCTCAATAAATGGAAAGAACAAAAAAAATGTGTGAGAAGTCCTTGAGGTTATGGTGAGATGAAATGGAAGTTTTTTCACTATGAAATAAATGACGTTCTTGACTCCTTATGCACCTGATGGCTCAAAAAGCGTCATCTTTCTCTGTGTTTAAATATTGTTTTTGTTAAGAAATTGACATTATTATCTCTTGATTTGCCATTAATGACTAATTATTATAAAGATATACAAAACCTTCCTTTGATTTATGTTGTGCAGGAAATCACACTTTTATTGCGAAATCTAGAATCATAAATGATGATTTCGAAGAAGTATTGACGACCAAGTATTTCTAGAGCTAATACCAGGCGTCAGGCAGCATAACGACCACTGGTACGCCCCACCCGTACCGTATGACCGTACGGGGTGGCGGCGGTTTCGTCTCGTCAAACCCTACAACTCTCATGAAGGCTCTTATATATTTTAAGGTCCCAGCCGCCATCTAGAGGGCCGCCATTATCAGATTGCACAACACCACCAAAGGAGATCCACATCATAGTTCATCCCTTCCATCCCTATACTCTCCATTATCCATAGCTATTACTTTGTAATTGAGATCTCCTTGTGATTCGGTTATCATTGTAAGAATATTTGATTTTAATATAAGTATTGCATAATGTTTTCTATCCTTGATCTTATTGCTATGGTGAGTAGTCCTCCTGCTACGGGTTGGGGAGAAACCTACTTGGCGTTTATGTGTATCTAATCTATGTGAGAATTGTGTATTGGTTTGTAAGAGGGATTTGTATCATTTGTTTCTTTGTATCTTGCCTCGATTTTTAGACTTGTAGGTACCCAAGACCCCCTGAGATCGATCAAGGCTTGAGGTGAGATACTTGGCTAGCGGCGATCTTATAGGAATCCCGGTGATAGCAAGGGTAGTAGGTATTCGCTTAGCGATCCATTCGGGATCACAACAACATTACCACTTAGTGCCCTAATATGTGTTCTACAGTTAATAATCATTTGTAACCCGGTGCTTCGCGGAACACTCGGTTGTATTAAAAGACTATTGCTATGTATGTGGACTCTCAGGGGCTCTGGTATATTAGGATGTGTTGCCCACAAAAGATTATCTTTATTGGAACCTTACATACGACTATGCTTATTATTATCATTTACCCTATATGATGTGTAGCTGCATGTGAATATTCAACCTTGGCATATCTCAACATATTGATCCAACCCACAATATAAAGTAAACTAGATTGGTCCGATAAACAAAGGTAAAAAAACCAAAGTCTTGTGGACGTGTCCTTATTTTTATTCTTATTAGCGTTGTTTTTCAAGGTTCAATTAAACCTAGATCTACTATGAAAAATGATATTATATTATATCCATAATCCGGTTCAAAGTATCAGCACTTGTGAGATCATCAAGTCATATTTCTACTACTCCCTCCGATTCATAATAAGTGTCGTGTAGTTTGTACTAAACTAGTACAAACTTTATACTAGATGAGTGGCACTTATTATGGATCAGAGGAAGTATCAGAGATTAGTCCAAAACGAGAAGGGAAATCTCAATTGTTGGGATTTTTTTGTACTTTCAAGCTCTCGTTCCACTGGTGGAGCAAGGACAAATTAGGTAGACCAGGGCAAGAGGCGAGGAAGAAAATCGTATACGACCAAGGTTGGAGGGGTGTAGGAGGATTTTATGGAGGAGGTCGTCCACCTTGGGCGGAGTCTCTCGTGGTGGCATGTGACAGGTTTTTTCGATCTAATTTAATGGTAATTTTACACTTCTACGTCTCGAATACCCTATAATTTTTTATTACATGAACATTTTTTTACTACATGAACAATTTTCATAATCACATGTGAACACTTTTTTACTTTACAACCAGATTATTTTTCTCAGTGTTGCAACACATATAACCTTCATGCTGCATGCGTCGTGATGCAAATGCTAACTGTCCTGGTGTTGACCAAGGTCTAACAATTCTTGTTCCAATTGGAATTAATTAACAAAACCGATATTATTATATGGTTGATCACGAAGACATGAACAATTTTATTCACCGCATGAACATTTTTATACGTTACAACCAAACTATTTTTTCCAGTTGCAATCCATGTAACATTCAAGATGCATGAGTCGTGATGCAAGTCCAACTGTTCTTTTTAGGAACAATGGCTTTATTAATTAGCAATTATAGTTACATCATTTAGCAAACTGTTCAAAATAAAACTAGAGATCATCAACCCAACTACAAGATAGCGATTAACAAAGCAATCTCTAGCTAGATCATGAGCCACTTGATTAGGATCCCATGGTAGTGAGTAAAATACACACTTCTGATCAGCGCCATAAGGTAAATGCAGCCAGCCTAGATTGCAGATGCCTCGCTCCACCACCTATCATGTCCTTTGCATGCATCAATGACATCAGTAGAGTCCGATTCGCTTGAATCCTTGCGAATTAGACTGTTTGCCAATTTTAGTCCTTCTCTCATGGCAATGGCTTATGCCATTACCGAGGCCACATGTGGTATGAAGAGGCTTGAAGCCGCCACAAACCGTCCTTGATAATCATGATGGATTGCACCGCTGAAGCAGCACAAGCATCAGCATGATATGACACATCAACGTTCAATTTTATGTGTCTTGGAGTAGGTCTTGACCATCTTTCCGCCTCCCTGTTTCCCATTGGCTTTAGAGATCTCGATGAATTGGCAATAGGATGGATATCTTACACTAATAAACCGACGCCACATGCTCATTGTGCGTCCTTTGCCTTTTGATGGACCATAAGTACTAGTTGCATGCACTAATAGTTTCTTTTAGCCCGATATCATTAAAACCTGGAAGGGTATTATCCTGTCACCGGAGAAGATCTTCTGGAACCGTATACCTTGACCAATCCAGTAAAGCAACTTCAACAATGATCTCTGATACCCCAATATTCTCCCATATATCCTTAGTCGCTTGGCATTGGAATATTAAATGTGATATATCCTCCGGACCTTGATTGCATATAGGACATCCACCTGAATCACCAATGTGTCGGTTGTACATAATTACCTTTAAAGTGATGATTCCATGCAGCACCCTCCTGATACGTCGGAAACGTATCTATAATTTTTGATGCTCCATGCTTGTTTAGTATCTACTTTGCTTTGCTTGTCTACACTTTGAGGTGCTTTTTACATGTTTTCTGGTACTAACCTATTAAGAAGTTGCCATAGTGTTAGTTCCTGTTTTCTGTTGTTTTTGGTTTCAGAAAAGCTAGTAAAGAAATATTCTCAGAATTGGACGGGACAAACGTCAAAGTCAATTACTTTCGGTGGAGAACAAGAAGTCCAGAGGGGAGACGAGGCGGCTAACCCCTCCTAGGCGCGGCGATGGTGGGCCGTGCACAGGTGGGTTTGACCCCTGGTCGCCTCCTCGGCCTCCCTTCGCCTATAAAGCCCGGATCTGAAACCCTAAGCACCGATAAAATCTCCAAGAAACCGTCTCTAGGCGCCGCCACCATCATCCCTAGATCGGGAGATCTGAAGTTCTTCCGGCACCTACTGGGAGGAGATCATCCCGGAGGCCTTCTGTCCGGTATGATGCTAGTTCCACCTTGGACTATGGGTCCATGTAGTAGATAGATGGTTGTATCTCCTCCTTTGTGCTTTCATGTATAGATCTTGTGAGCTTCGTTCATGATCAAGATCTAATCTATTTGTAATCATGCATGTTATGTTTGCGGGGATCCGATGGATATTGAGATTATTATGTTGGTTTGATTATTGGTTTTGTCTTTATGATTCTATCATGTTTGTGTTGTTTGTGATCTTGCATGATCTCTGTTGTTAGTAGCTATCTTGGCCAAGTAGTTGCTAGTGACTCCAAGAGGGGGTATTTATGCTCGATAGTGGGTTCATGCCTCTAGTTTCCAAGGGAAGTGACAATAATATCTTCGGTTGTAGATGTGATGTTGCTACTAGGGAGAAAACAACGGTCTCTTTTTCATGGAACATGTGGATTGTTTACCTTACACACTTTGCTTAAAGCAGTTGTCTGTTGCTTGCAAATTAATACTGGAGGGGGTTCAGATGATAACCTAAAGGTGGACTTCTAGTCATAGATGCAATTGGATGGTGGTCTATGTATCTTGTTGTATTGTTCAATCGAATCTCATAGGATCTTTCTGATAGTAATTGCATTGTTATGCCTTGCTCAGTTCCTATCAATTGCCCTGCTGTAATTTGTTTACCCTTCATGCCATGTTGTTTATCTAAGGAGAGCACCTCTAGTGAACTATGGACCCTGGTCCAATCTTTACCATTGATACATATTCAACTATTACTTGTTTACTTGCTGCAAACCATTACCTTCCACACCATACGCTTAATCATTTGTTACAGCAAACCGGTGAGGTTGACAACCTCACTGATTCGTTGGAGCAAAGTCTTGAGTTTGTGTTGTGCAGGTCTCCGCGTTGCTTGCAACACCTGTGTGATGTTTCCTTCCTCCTTATGGTTCGATAACCTCGGTCTCAACTGAGGGAAAACTTGCTGCTTGCTCTTCACACCCTACGCTTGGGGTTACCAACGAAGTGCCACGTCGAGCATCATCATCGCCATACGAAAATCTTCACTTTATTTGGTCTTTTCAAACTCTAGAGAAATTTCCAAACCAGGTTAGTAGTGATAGTGCTAGGCATATTAATATGACCCGCTGACGGGACAAACTAATGACGCCACTATAGATAATATCCCGAGAGGATAGTATATTTGCCATGTTTTGTTGCTCCCCAAGTGATGACCCACAAGTATAGAGGATCGCAACAATCTTCGAGGGTAGTATAACCCAATTTATTGATTCGACACAAGGAGAGCCAAAGAATACTTATAAGCCTTAACAACTGAGTTGTTAATTCAGCTATACACAAAATAGTCTTGCTCACGATGGTTTATCGTAGCAACAATTTTGTAGTAGCAATAGCAAAGTATGACCCGATAAAACAAAGGCGTAGTAACAATAGTAGCAAACAACAGGATATGAGTCACGATAGGCATAGAGATGGATGGGCCAGGCGTTGCATGGACGAGACTATTCATATAACTTCAAGATCTAGGGCATTTGCAAATAAATAAGATAAAGCATCCAAGTACTAAACAATCATAGGCGTGTGTTCCATATATAGTCATACATGCTCGCAATGAGAAATTGTACAACATCTTTTGTCCTGTCAGCCCGTTGCAGCGGGGCCTCATGGGAATCTACTGGCAATTAAGGTACTCCTTTTAATAGAGTACCAAAGCAAAGCATTAACACTCCGTAAACACATGTGATCCTCATATCATAGCCATCCCCTCCTGTTATCCCAATTTCTATCACTTAGGGGCCTTTGGTTCCGGACAATGATATGTGTACATAACTTGCAGATAAGATCACAAACAATACTATCATCATGAATCAATAACAAGTTCAGATCTGAGATCATGGCACTCGGGCCCTAGTGACAAGCATTGAGCATAACAAGTTGCAACAAAGTCAAATAACACAAATAGAGATACTAGGCACCATGCCCTAACAATCTTATTCGATTACATGATAGATCTCATCCAATCTCTACCATCCCCATAGCCTACAACGGGGGATTACTCACTCGTGGATGGGGGAAACATGGATGGTTGATGGAGAGGCGTCAGTGATGATGATGGCGATGATATCCTCCAAATCCTCGTCGAGCGGGGCACGAGCGGAGTTTACAGTTCGAATCACGGTTTCTGGTGGTGGCGGCGCAGCGAAACTCTTTGTGGAAAAACGTCAAACCCCTCGGAGTTTTTAGGTCAGGAGGATTTAAGTAGACGAAGAGGGAGGCCTAGGGGTTCGGTGGCCACACCCCTCGGTAGCTAGGCCAGCCTGCTTGCGACCGGTGTGGGCCCCTCGTGGCCAACGTCTGCCTCATCTTCTGGCTCCGTGAGTCTTCTGGTAAAATAGGATTTTTGGCGTATTTTTCGGGATTTTTCCTAAAAGTTGATTTTCTGCACAAAAACTAGACACCAAGGAAATTCTGCTGAAAACTGCGTGAGTCCGTGTTAGTTGTATCCAATCACATAAGTTTAGAGGAGAAACAATAGCAAAAGTGTTCAGGAAATTAGATACATTTTGGACGTATCACCAAGCTATAAAATCGTTGAACACATGATTGTGGAGAGGAATTTGTAGAATGCAACGAACATCAATGACACCAAATAGAGAAACTAGGAGATTCATCCCAGTGACCAGTCATAGGATCAATAAGCTCACCAACCTTGGTATAAACCGCACCCCTCTTTGAGATAAAACCTTCTTATTAGGGCTAGCCGGTATCCAAGGATCACTCTAGATATTAGTTTTCTCTCCATTGCCAACTCTCTAGACATAACCTCTTTCAAAAGTTGAAACTCCAGCCAATATGCTTTACCAAGTGTAATATGAGCCTGCTTTTGGTCCAGCTTTTAGGATGTCACCGTACGGATAATATTTTGCATGTAGAACTCTAGCACAGAGGGAGTCTATCTTATTAACAAGTGTCCAAACCTGCTTTGAATGAAAAATCTAAACACCATACCTACTTCTTCTTCAGGTAGCACAATTTTCACCATACTAGCCAATGCATCTTATTACTATTGTCATCATCTCCCCACCAAAATTTGGATATAGCATTCATCATGCATACACCTTTTGGGACTAAGAAAATCGACATGGCATAAACATAAATAGCCTGGACAACATCCTTTAGAAAAAATTCTTTACGTCCAATGGATAAAAGCTTCTCCTTCCAACCATTGATTGTCTGAATACATCTCTCAATAAATGTTCAAAATAGTCACTTCTATTAGCCCCAACCATTGAGGCCTAGATATCTGTTAGAGGGCTTTCGTGTTAATATGGAGAGTCTCACAGATTTCAGCTCTCATAAGCACATTAGTATTGGGATAGAAGAATATACTCGACTTTCATAAACTCATTGGTTGCTCCGAATTATCATAGTACGTATCCAACACTCGTTGTAAGGAAGTTACATTATTCATATCAGCTTCCATGAGGATCAAGGAATCATCAACAAATAGTAGATATGAAACTAACGGTGCATTTCTGCACACCCTTACCCATCAATGCCACCAACTTTTTCTTCATACAACAAGAGAGTGATAACCCCTCTGCATATAGCAAGAACAAATATGGAAAGAGAAAATCCCCTGACGGAGTCCCCTAGTTGGAATAAACATGTCGGTTTCTTCAGAATTATATCTCACTTGATATCTTACCGACTTAACGCAAACCATCATTAAGGTGATCCAACGCTCATCAAAACCCAATCTCCTCATCATATTTTTCAGGAAAATCCATTCAACTCTATTATATGTTTTATACATATCAAGTTTAACTACACGCCTTTCATTGTTCCCCCATCTCTTATTTTCAATAGCATGAACACTTTCATAAGCTACCAGGACTCCGGCTGCGCATTCGGTTAATTTGGTTAAATCGGTTCGGTTTATACAGTTTTTGGTAAATACGATTTTAATACTTTGGTAAATACGTTTTTGTATAAAAATACGGTTCAGTTTCGATAATAACCGAACAAATTAGGTTAAGTTTCGTAATAACCTAACTAACCAAAGTTGGCGCGATTTTGAAATAACAACTAAGTTTTATAGACATTTATTTGGTTTTGTATCTTTTATAACCCAACCGAACGTATTTCAAGAGAAATAAATAAAAGATAAAAAATTATGGTTAAATAAAAAATGAGAATTAGTAGGACTTGAACTCACCACGTACACACTAGACAACAATTAACCACAAGATCAAACCACCACAATGAATCATTTTTCTTTCATAAAATCACTTTAAACTCTATATAAGACATAGACGTGAAGTTGGACTTTGCTTAAAACGATAAATTCTTTGTTTAGCTAGGCTAATCGGTTTTATTCGGTTTAACCATGTTTTTGGTTATAAACTGAAATAACTAAAGTGCATTCGTTTGCAAATTTGCTAACTGTAACCTTAACCATAAACCAGAAATTCGGTTGCGGTTAGGTTTTTTCGGTTGGGTTTTCGGTTTCACACTAGTGGAAACCGCCTCATGTGGGCATTTAGTCCCGGTTATCCAACCGGGACGGGGCAATCGGGACTAAAGCCCAAACCTTTAGTCCCGCTTGCCCCACCAACCGGAACAAAAGGGCGTACACGTGGCCGCGACAGAGGGCGAGGGGGGAGGAGCAACCATCCCGGATCGTAACACGAACCGGGACAAATAACCCTCTGCCGCGGCAGAGATTTAACACATTTCTCTACCGCGGCAGAGAATTCATTTTGGCAACTTTTTTTTGCCGTGACACCATTTTGGCCACTTTTTGTGCCGCGGCAGAGAATTAATTTATGTTGTTTTATTTTTTATTTAGTGTTTTGCACTCATTAATAAAGGAACCATTATATTACACAAGATCATCATGACAATATGAATCCAAGTGTCGAACATATTACAATCAATACACGGAGTTCATGCACTACATACAAAATAAGCTCTTTGTATAATCCCTATTGTTTATACACCCGAATAGTATTCTCCTTTTTGGTTTAGGACTTCTGCATCCAAGAATCCCGTCAATTCCTCCTGAATTGCTCGTATGCAATCCTTTGGCAGAAGACCGTCTCGTAGAAGTTCGATCTAATTTAAAAAAGGAGTCAACCTATATGAATAAAACTAAACACAATTTGATGGTAATTAAAAACTATAGAAATTGTTTACGTACGTGGAGTTGCTCTAAATTTCTGTCCTTCTCACGACACGTCTGACGGATGAACTCGCAAACATAGTATCCACATAAATTTTTCCCTGATCCCTGCGTCAGGCACTTTACGAGAATAGAGTTCAATCAAAAAAAATCAAGCATGATAATAACGATATCAAAACTAGAATCAAAGAGATGCGCGGATATAGCTAGTGGTGCTTACATCTAGTGGTTGAAATGTAAGCTTCTCTTTCCAAACACCCCTAGCCTTGTTGGTGAACCGTTTCCAAGCGCTGTCCGGCGAAGAAAACGAATAAAAGAAGTTATTAATTACTTGATATCATAAAATTCACGAACGTTGCCGATATAGTGTTGTAATGATTAGAATTACTGCTGGAGAAGCATCTGCATGTACTTCCACGTCTCAAGGGGTTTATGTTTCGAGTCCATGACTAGTACACGCCCTTTGTCAAGTTGAATGATTAGCAGAATATAGTGGAAGCTGCACATGCATAACTAATCAATTATATACTTAACATCGAGTAAGCGAAATAGAAAGTGTATACAAGACAATAACACTCACTCGAAGTTGTAAGGAAATAGTATTTCCCTTATGGTTTCTTGAAACCTTAACGCGTGTACGATATTATCCTCCGTATCCTAGGGGTTTGTTTTGATATTAGCTTGATGAACCCAATATGGGTCAATGAACCCAATGTCATAGATTTGTCCTCTGCCGCATTCAAGAATCTTCATTCTGCATATTATAGTATGATTATATACATGCAATAAACAAGGTGAGAGAGCTAGAGACTAAATTAATTACAGAATTAGTACTTACAGACAATAGGCACTGATGATCGATTTGTCCAAGGCGTCTTGATTGAATAATTGAAATAGTTCATCAAATTCAATGGATATCATGTCATCTATTTCTTTTCCATAATGCTTTTTTGTAACCCTCGGCATTATCCAGTTAGCCCCGGCCTTTGTGGCATGCATGTACGGTTATGCAATCTTAGCATTTTGTTGGAAGATTATTTACCTCCTCGGTTTTCTGAGAGGTTTGCCGTCTTGGTATTTGTATGATACTTCACACCTGGAAAATCTTTATGCGGGATAAATCTTGGGCAATACTCATACCTTGAGCAGCGGCAGCTTCTCCGTATTATGCAACTATATCTGGATCATACTGCTCTTCGGCCGCATATTTGCTCGACCTTACATTGGTATGGGAAATCACCTTGAGAGGGGCGCAAGACTGTTTTGCTTGTTCTCCGAGCTGGACAACAAATTTCTCGCTCGCATCAATACTGCTCTTCGAGACTTGTTGTGCCGCATGTGACTTGAGAATAGAACGCTCATAGTGTGATGACAGCTTTGGCTCGGGTTGATGAAGATTCTTTAGCATTTTGAACACTCGGGCTTTTTCTTCTTTGTGCTGGGGAACTCTGGCTCTTTTGGCCGCCTTAGTTTAGCGAAAAACGCTGACGTTTCCGCATCAACGATAGCCGTAGTCTCCTCTTTAGTACAATCATAAGCTCTCTTGGGAGGAACCTTTGGTACTTTTGGAAGAGGCTCTTGTTTATGTTTCGGTGATAAGCTTACCACGGCGTAGAGTAGCGGTGGTGCGCTTCGCTTTTATCTGGCGCGGCGATGGCTGTGCGGAGATTGGTGAGGCGGCGGAGGCGGGTGAGGCGGCGGGCGGGTGGCGGCGAAGATGGCTGCCGTGGCGGCGATGACCTCAGGAGGCGGGTGAGGCGGCAACGAAGATGGCCTTGGCGTGTGATTTGGAAGCATGATACATTCCCTTGGCCATAGAATGGTGACGTTTGTTGCTTCTCCTAGTTCAGTCACATCCCTTTCACCTGCAGGGTAGTCAAGCTTCAAAGCTTCAAAGGTGGGCATGATTTCATCCACCTCGACAACAAAAGTAGCCAATGGAACGGACGGCGATGGTAAGTTGGTGTGGGTCCAATTGGTAAGGCATAGCCGACCGCCACCTTCATTGATATGTTCATAACTTTGACATGTAGCTCGTAGTGTGTCATCTGTGTGATATCATCCACTGGGTAGCCAACAGGATCCATCGTCGGTGCACCATCGTCATCGTCATTGTCATCACCCGGGACCTCGGTGGAAGCCATACTGCTTTTTCGATTATTCGATAGGCCGGTAGCATCGAATGCAGCTTCTACCACCATGTGCTGTTGAGATGGGCCGGTAGTACCTTGTTGGCTAAGTGCGTTAATTTTATCTTATTGTTTCTTTATTCATTCTTCAATTATACGCATTCGCTCTTTCTGAATATCTGCTTCAACTTCCGCCTTGTCCTTTCTCCTCTTACGGCTTCTATCAGGATATTTCTTCCTCTCTTTGGGAAACCCAGTGCTCCATGGTTTGGAGCCTATTGTGCCTCGTGTTCGTCCATCATGTTCCTTATTTCCAAGGGCGAGTGTGATCTCATCATTCTCTCTCTCTCGGGAATGAAGTCCCCATCTTTAACAGCCTTTACTGCTTTTCTCATCTTCTCGATTGGCAAGGGGTCTTCTTTATGTCGTATGTTATATATACACTTCCCTTCCGAGTCCAACGTGCCCCCATGACATGGTTATACCCTCACAGTGCGTGATCTCGACATACTGGTCCACAAGGAAGGCCCACACAGCGGATGTCACGCCGCCCATGAAGATTTTCGGGTGGCCAAGGCCCATGACGCCTTCGGATCCTTGGAGAGCAAGACTATCGTAGATAGGAAATTCAAAGGGGTAAAACCCTAGAACTTGGAACCGACTAGGTCTATGCCCGGGACCTGCAAGTCTATATAAAGGCTAGGAGGGCACGACCTAGATCTCTCTCTCATACTTACGCATACACGCCTCCATGCCAGATTGCATCTGCGCACCCCTGTAACCTTCGGTTCCGCCATAATCAAGAGCAGACAAGTAGGAGTAGGATTTTCCCTCCGGGGGCCTGAACCTGGGTAAACCTTGTGTCCCCGTGTTGCCTGTTTGCTAACCGTTCCACGATCTCCAGCATCCCCATCTTCTCCAAAACCCAAGTCCATAACAATGGGCATTGATGAGATCAAACCTCGTCAATTGGCGCCGTCTGTGGGAACTGGGGACGCTGATTGTGCGGTCGTGACGGTCCCAACCCGATCGATCTACAACTCTGCGACGACGGAGAGTCACCTCCTCTTCGGCGCTTTTGACTTCACCGCCCACTCAACGGCCACCATGAAGGACTTGAGCCGTGGCGGCCAGTTCAAAATCTGTTGGGAGCTTACGCTTCCGGGTGGGAAAGCGGCACCCTCCGCCTCCCTGAGCGGGTGCCCCTACCATCAATCAGGCCCGCTTCATGGACCCCACACCCCGTGCTACGCACAACATCATCAGCAGATGATTCCTATGGCAGCAGCATCTGCAACTCCGATCTGTGCGATCCGCCATCGGGTGCAGGGACCTACGAATCCGGATCTGAAAGCTGCGGTAGCAGCGGACCAATCTACGAGCGCTACCAATGCGTCGTAGTCATATAGGCCGACGGGGATCAGCAAACACCCAACCCGCCACCTAACCCGCCAGATCGAAATGGCGGGAATAGAAGAAGCCAGTCCCCCCCACCCGAAGGGGAAAACAATGGCCATGTCATCCGCCTTAGCAAAGAAGGATGGGCCCAGGCACGCAACGCCGTGGCAGGCAACATAGTCCTGCCTACATACTCCTCCCGGGATCTGCTGATGGCCTACCACCTGCTCCTGATCGAGGAGCACAAGAAGCAGGTCAAGATGCGGAGGTGCTTGGCAAGCGCAAGCAACCTCGAGTCCGGTAGCGACGAGGCGCTCTCCGCCATGGGCATCGGCTCTAGCTCGAACGTCAACCAAGGCAACAAGTACCGCTCTCGGATGGAGAAAATGGATCCTAAGGAGCGCCATGAGGTGACCCGAACTCTCCACACATCCTTCATGGAGATGGGCGCCCGGCAACGCGTCATCCAGCGCCATGCGCCATCATGGCGAGCCTGCGTACCTCGCAGCCCACCCACCTCCAGAGGGGGACCCGAAGAGGGCCATGCACAAGTCCGCACTTACCAAACTCGGACTCGTCGAAGCGACGCTCCACCAGGAAGCTCCTACGGAACCAAAGAAGAAAGCTCCGGTCAGGTTCAACCGCAGCCCCACCCGTTCATCCGAAGAAGAGGAACATGACCTTCCTCGAAGGAAGAAGAGTTTGCGCCACCGCAACCGCGACTAAGAGCGCCCGACGCGCTCACAGCGCAAAATCGACAAAGCGCAAGCAAAGCACGCATGCTCATCTGAATCCGAGATGGAAGAAGACGAAGGAGAACTCTGCGGAGCCCGATGCTTCAGCAGATCTGTTCGGTGAACAAAGATGCCGCGCAATTTCAAGCTCCCTTCGGATACTCCAAAGTTCGGCGACACCACGGGACCCAAAGGCATGGCTCGGCGACCACCTATCGTCCGTCAAATTGCCTGGCGGAAACAAAACCACCATGCAATGCCTTGATTTGCGGTACCGACAGGAGCGATCTGTCTCAGCCTATCTTGAGGTCCATCCGAAGTTGGGATGAGTTAACTTACTTCATCCGAAACTTCAAGGGCACCGACAAGAGGCCCGCCTCAATCGAAGAATTGCGAGCCTGCACTCAGCGAGCAGGCGAATCCGTTGGCTCGTACATCTCTGTTGGTCCAACACAAAAAACTCCACAGCGCACATCTCCGAAGAGAGGGCCATCGACGCCTTCAGGGACGGCGTCAAGCGCCAAGACTTCAAGGAAGAGCTTGGGCGTGTCAAGCCCAAAACACTCGACCACCTCATGGACGCCATGTGGCGGGTGGGCTGGAGAAGACTCCATTCACCAAGCACAATCGGAAGAAGAAGGCGACTACGATCGGCGGCGAGGCGCCGTAACAAGAGAAGATCGCCGTCTGGGGCGATCGCGGCGGACCCGACATGGTCGCGGCCGCTCGCCGATCGCGCAATAGCGCCAACGCAACAACGGAGGATACCGCGGAGGAAACTTCCGCGACGGGGGACGCCCAGCGCAGTCATGACAGTGCCGCGACCGCGATAACGGACCCTCAACATACGAAAATCTTTCGGGTCCATGCACCATCCACTTCTACATCGACAAGCAGGATGACAAAAAGAAGGCGAGCCACATGCTCGAGGACTACCGTGAGTTCGAAGCTCGCGAAAGCATGGTGCGGATGAGGCGACAAGCCCCAATCCTTGCTTCCGGAAGCGCACCCGCCGGTGAAATAGCGCATGGAGCTCCTCCACCGCCACTAGGAGGCCCGAACCAACCGGTCGCACCAACATATATAGAACAACGCTGGGAGCGGGTATCCCGGTAGAAAGAACGCGATGATCCAGAAGGGGCGCCCCACGAATAGGGTGCAGAAGAAAATCACCCGACAGATCAACCTGGCGTGGCAACTCCACCCGCCATCCCTGAGTACCTCAGCGGATCGGAGTCCTGCATCACGTTCAGTCGTTCGGATCACCCTTGCCAGATACCTCGCCCAGGTCATGCTGCCCTGGTGCTGGAGGCGCATATCGGAGGTTTTGAGATGAGTCGCGTCTTCATGGACGGCGACAGCGGCATCAACCTGATGTTCGCAAGCACTCTAGCGACAATCACGGATCCCGCGGTACTGGAACAATCGAACAACGTTCCGACATCGTTCGAGGAAGGGCATATTCCCCTAGGCAAAATATGGCTCGGCGTCATCTTGACAAGATGGACAACTTCCGGTGGAGCAGCTCGAATTGAAGTGGTGGGTAGCCATCACGACCACGCCATCCTCGGGCGTGTAGCATTCACAAGGTTCTTGGCTGTCCCACACTATGCATACCTACTCAAGATGCAGGGCGAAGGCGTCATCACAATCCACGGAGCTTCACCCGATCGGACCAATGCGAGAGGTTTCAGCAGAATCTCCCAATCATTCGGCATGCGGGAGGAACTCGTCGGGCTCCAGCGAGGTGACGGACAATGGGCACCCAGTGCGCGACAAAAACGCACTGACATGTCCTTGACTCCACCGTCAACACGAAGAAGGTGCAAGTCCATCCGACGGATGCCTCAAGGCGGCGCTGATCGCCAGCGACCCAGCCCGCCAGGAATGCGTGCTCGTCGAATTCGCCGTGGCGGGAAATCGCCTGGTGTCCTGCGGACATGCCGGGAGTTCCGAGGAATTCGCCGAACGCGCACTCAGCGTCTTTCGGACACCAAGCCCGTCAAGCAGTCCATCCGAGGCTGTCCGAGCCACGGGCGAAGCTATCGGCAAAGAAATCAGCAGACTACTCGCGAGACTTCATCGGAAATCAAAAGCGAGTGGCTTGCAAATACGATGATGGTCCCAAAAGGACACGGACATCCTGCGGATGCGTGGATTTCACGTCGCTAAACAAGCATTGCCCAAGGACCACTTCCCTCTTCCTCGGATCGATCGGATCATCGATTCGACTGCAGTTGCGAAACTCTCCTTCCTCGACACCTACTCGGCTACACCAGATTCGACTCAAGGTCGAAGATCAGGAGAAAACGGCGTTTATCACACCGTTCGGAGTATTCTGCTACAACACAATGCCCTTCGGGCTAAAGAATGCATGTGCCACGTACCAGCGATGCATGCAGGCATGCCTCAAGGACTAGATCGGTCTGGCGTTCAAGTCTATGTCGACGACATAGTCATTAAAACCGAGGCAAGAACACTCATCGACGATCTCCGCGAGACGTTCGATAACCTCGATCGCTACAAGATCAAGCTCAACCCCGAAAAGTGCGCCTTCAGCGTCCCATCGGGTCATATGCTTGGGTACTTCATCTCTCAGCGAGGGATTGAGGCGAACCCGAAGAAAATCAAGGCCATAATGGCAATGGAAGCGAAAAACCTCAAGGCGTCCGGCTCGCGGGGCGAATAGCGGCGTTAAGCGATTCATCACCGCATGGGCGAAGCCCTGCCATTCTACCAGCTACGCATAAGGCAAATAAATTGAGTGGGCCTTGAAGCCGGCGATGCGTTCGAAAGCCTCAAGCGGCTACTCTCCACCTCGCCGTCACAGTCACGCCAAAGGCGCGAGCCTCTGCTGCTGTACATAGCAGCCACACATTAGGTGGTCGGCACCGTGCTGGTGGTCGAGCGACCGAAGAGGGCAAGACCAGCGGGTCCAACGCCCAATCTACTACCTCGGCGGTCTTGGCGTAACAAAGCGGTACCCTCACTGCGAGCTTCGCCTCTGGCGTGTTCATGACAGCTCGGCGAGTGACCATTACTTCCGGGAGCACGGTGATGGTCGTCAGCGAGGCACCCAAGCGGCATCCCGAATAACCCGGAGGCCATAGGGCGTGGCCTGTGGGGCATCGGTGTCACCCACGGACATCTATGAGAAGCGACTCACAATCAAATCTCAAGTCCTCCGGACTTCCTTATACATTGGATGGGCTGCAGCTGCGGACACCCTAGACATGTCGCGATCATGGACAATGCCGACGGCTCCAAGCGTGAAGCTGGGCGGGGCCGAAGTCATCTTGACCTCCCCTAGGCGACGGATAATCGTCCTCCGGATGAAATTTCGAGCTTCCAACAATGAGGCGAATCTGAAGCCCTCATCCACGGCATGAGGATGGCAAAGATCTGCGGCGCAGCGCCTGGTCATCTATGGTGACTCCAACCTCGTCGTCGCGAGAAGATGAGCAGTCGGCCTTGCGCCCGGAAAACATGATCACGTATGGCGCTCTGGCGCACTCGAAGGAGAATTCGGCCTGCGAGCTTGACGCGTCGGAAGAGAAACAGCGAGGAAGCCGACATACTTGCCAACATCGGATCCACTGCGCCAAGGTGCCACGGTGTGTTCCTCGAACAGATCTGCGTGCCATCCATCAGCGGAAATTCCCAAGGATCACCCAAAGAAGGAACACTCGGGGCTACGCTGCCCGAGGACACGAAGGACCCGGAAAGCTGACACAAAGGTCGCTATGGTCAACTTTGATACAGGTCATGGCGATCGAAGAAACTTAGGCGACCATACCTCAGTTCTTGATAAGCGGAGAAGCGCTGACTGACGGATGCGGCGCATATCTCGTCGGTCGAAAGCCTTCACCATCATCAGCGATGCAGCCTGAAGCGATATTACGGTGTACTACAAAGGCGTCACCATCGGTGGCGGAAAGCCATCCTCAAGACATCCACGAGGGCATCTGCGGCCATCACGCGGGCCCGCTCCCTTGTCGCCAAAGCTCTCTGAGGATTCTCTGGCCATGACCATGAAGCGTCTAAAGGATATCGTCCGAAGATGCAGCGGGTTCAATGGTTCGTAGATAAACCGCATGCACTGGGTGAGCTCGACCCATACCTATAGCCTGGCCTTTTGCTCAATGGGGCTCGACATGATCGACAAGCGCCAAAGTCCTCGAAAGACACGTTTACCTCCTCTGGTCGCGATCGATAAATTCACCAAGTGGGTCGAGGCTATGCGGTTACTAACCAAAAGGGCAAGACCTCGTCAAGTTCTTGAATCCATTGTCTATAGGTTGGTGCCGTACTGCGACATCATTACCGACAATGGATCAAACTTCATCTCCAAAGAATTCCAAGACTTACTGCGAAGGCCTCGGGATCAACATCACATCGCCTCGATGGCTCACCCAAGCGAATGGGCAGGTCAAAAAGGCCAGCGGCCTAATCGGCCAGCATCAAGAAGCGCCTCATGAGCCTACTCGAGCGAAGGCGAGCTGGGCGAAGGAGCTGCCATCCGTCCTATGGAGTTTGCGTACACGCCAAACAGCTCCACCGCTACACATCGTTCTTCATGGTGCCGGGCGAGCCGTACTACCGGCCAATCGCCACTAGCCCCGGTGCGTTAACTTACAGTGACGAATCCACTACGCACTCGAAGGCGCTGACACACTCGGCGAGGCAAGAGACATAGCGGCGGCTCGATCGGCGGTGTACCATGAAGTCTCATAACTACCAATGCCGGCGCCAAGGTCGCCGTCGAAGGAGACCTCATCTTGCGACTCAAGCAAGGCGGCCGAAGAAATTCAGTCACCATGGGAAGGGCCCTACATCATCACGAAGTCATCCGGTGGCGCCTATCGCCTCAAGCACGTGGAGTGCAGGTGCATACTCCAACCCATGGAACATCGCACTTGCGGCGATTCTACCAATATCTACCTACCCTTTACTTTCAATAAGGCTTTTCATCCAAGGCTATTCAGCCAAACAATGTACTTCCTCCATTACGATATAAATAAAGCTAAGTGTCTCCCCAAAATTTTTCGTTAGCTATTTGCAACTTTACTTTATGCTACAAGCGCACTCGGGGCTCCCCCACCTCACGATTTCATCGAGCGAGGATCTGCGTGTACACACGAGTGGCGACAGCGTCAGCAAGCGAAAGGACACGTACTCAAACAAAGCACTGCGTGCTCACAACAAACAAACCTTTACAACAAAGGGCACAACACGCCCAGTCGAAATATACAAATTTTACATCTATCTCTTTTACAGGTACTACCTATTCTGAAGAATAACTTGAGCACGCTGCTCAAACAAATCTACGACCTGTTCGGCATACTGCCTTACAACCGCATAATGCGGACACATATCCCACTCGCCACCATCCGGCCGAAGAGGCGGCCCAGCTGCTACAACAGACAGATCTACATCAGGTCGATGCAGCCTAACAAGGGACAACCCAGCCTTCACCCCTGCGACGAGGTGCTGCCTCACCAGTTCCTGGACACGAGTCACGCTCCGAAATCTAGACAGAAGGCCGAACAGGGATGTTGGGACAGCATCCAGGGGAAACATCACATGCCGAACCGACGAGAGCGAAATGCGCGGCAAAGCACCCGCGATACTTGGTGAACGCGATCCTGCACCGTTGCCAGATCCATGGCACGGTCACGATCCATCCAGAAGAAGCCGCCAGCTTCCATGTCTTGTTGAGTCAAGCAATTGACCCGAACAGCGACACGCTCCTTCTCCTCCCTCGGAGCAAGGTTAGCACCTGCGATACTCGCACAAAAGTAAGATACCAGGCCAGCATACGCATCCGAAGAAATAAGCAGTAGCTCGAAAAAACTTACACTGAAGCTGCTCAGACAGTCGAAGCAATTCCGCCATCAAGTACTCCTCTCTGGCTGCAACGCGATCTTCCTTGGATTTCCAAACATCGGCGTGACCACGCACCCCAAGCAACTCTTTCTCAAGACTACGGACACGGTCTCGAAGAAAAGCAAGTTGTGACGAATCATCCAAAGATGGCCGCTGCCGTGCTGCAGGCGGGGTGTCAGCGGGATCAGCACCCGAAGGAACCTAGAGCAGCAGAAAATAAAAGGACATAAACACTCAGACAATGAAGAACACAACTCATCAAAATTCATTAAGTGGCTAAACGCCACTACGTGGCACAGGGATTTTGTTTTCTTCAACATAATTATAGAAAAAGAAAATTACAAACTATCCTACAGCTACAGCGCCTAAGACGCGGCACCCTGAGTCGCCTCGGAGCCGGATTGCCTCGCTTTGGCTTCCCCCTGCTGCCGTAGCACGTACTCGGCCAGCAGATCAATCAGCTTGGGCCATATCGCTTACATCGAGCAGAATAGGTCGCGAAGGCTACCTCGGATCCATCCGCGGTCGTCGGCATCCGGGAGGTGATCTGGGGAAGGTCCAGCTCCTCTCCAGCCGCCAAGGCCATCGCCAGCTCGACGGACGCGCCGATGCCCTTCGCTTATGCGCTTATGCGCGCAGCCTGGCGACAACGCCCGCCAAAGCGTTAACATCATCAAGAGCCGCGCCCTTGGGGACAAGATCCTTGTAGAAGCGGCCAAGGACCTCCTTGGCCTTGGCAAGTGAGCCAGCAGCGGTCTTTAGCGATCTTCAAGCAGCTGCGATAGCATCATCTAGAACACTCCCATGCTCTAGGCTATGATCAAACTCGATACTGCGGCATCTGAGACAATAAAGAAAAGGAATGAAAAGCACCCGAAGAAAGACAAGAAAATAAAAGGGGCAAAGAAGATACTCACCGAAACAGCCTTGGCAGCCATGAGATTATCGACCACTTCTCTTTCACGCTTGCGGCGGTGGCAAGCTGCTCCTCACGATGCAGGCCTCCTGCCAGGCGCCTTAGCCTCGGATCGCGATAGCGGCTCCAGCTCAAGGCGCTCCTTCGCACCAACGGCGACCTCGGCCTTCTTCTCCTCTTGACCAAGGCTCTTTTTGAGAGCATCGATCTCACGCAGGGAGGTGTTATGCTCCTCTGCATCCAAAAAGTACAAGTGTCAGATAACAGGACAAGAATATATGAAGAAGCAAACATCAAAGGCATAATAGTACCTTGAAGCTGTTTGAGGCTGGCCTCCAGAACCAGGTGCTCCTGCACCAGTCGCTTGGCATCCTGCACAAAAGGCTGCAGGAAGAAGACCTACCAGTCAGAAAAAGGACTCGGGGGCTACGCCCACTAGAAAAGAACAGAAGCAAGATACACGCACGAAAACGCTCGGGGGCTCCCCCCAAGACTCGAAGAACAAAACATGAAAACTCTTTTACAAACGCTCGGGGGCTCCCCCGTGGCAGGAGACATACATGATCCAATGGTGACGTCGAAGGTCCGCTAGCAAAATTCTGAGGCACAACCACCTGAACCTCTCGTAGAAGAGGGTTCGGAGCAGCGCCCTCAGAAGTTGCCACCGTTTGAGGAGGAGACACAACTTTCGACTCCCCCATCATCTCTCGAGCACCATCATCGGAGGAATCGTTGGAAGAGTGCCTGCACAAGGACAAATTAGCACAAGCACAAAGTCAACAGCACAGGAAAAGCAGTACAGAGGAAACTTATGAGTCCAGCGAGCTCAGGTTGAAGACAGGAGGGTTCCTTCGGACTCTCTTCTCCTCTTTCTTCTCTTCCTTCTTTTCTTCCTTCTTCCGCTTCGCTGGCGGGTGCGGCGCTATAGCCCGCACAGGAATAGCAGGAATAGGGGAGGAAGAGCCTCCATGCCCATCACTATGGCGCTCAAGACACAGAGGATTCCTCGGAGTCGGAGGTCGAAGCATCCGAAGACTTTCTGGAGCTCATAATCGTTTGCGAGTGTGGTCCTCGCTCGACTCGTTGGCATCTTCAGCCGGAGATCGCGCCGATGGCAGCTCGGACATGGAATCCACCAAATCATTGTCCGGAGCATCCGGATATACTTCGGGTAATGGAGGCAACATACCCGACACTTTGAAGCTCTGCACAAGAGAAGAACAATTTGTTAGCAAACAAATACAAAACAATGCAGTCGAAAAACAGCGCTACGCGCACGGATCTACACCTGTGGAATAGGAAGCGAAGAAGAAAATGGAGGAGTCAGCGACTTCCCCGGGATTTCCTCTCCGGCCTTGAACTTCAGCAGCAAGCGAAGGGCCCTGTCAAGATCTCCCTCGGAGATTTTCTCAGCCAAAACCCTCGTCGGATCACGCCGACCAGCATAAAGGCACATTGGGTGCACCCTAGCCTAGAGCGGCTGCACCCGACGCTCAAGGAAGGTGCGGATGATATCCACACCATTCACTTCCTTCTTCAGAATCAACTGGAGATCCTCCACCCGACGATATAGCGCCTCTATCTCCGCCACCTCGCCATTCAAGATCTTGTTTTTCCAAGACCTTTTCGGCTCAATCTTCTGGGAGGGGTCGAAAGGAACAAGACCAAAATCTTTCCCAGGCACTACGGAGTCGCGGATATAAAACCATCGCCTCTGCCAGTACTGGACAGATTCGAACATGGAAAAATAAAAGAAAAGCAGATTGGGCTTGAGGGAGATGATGCAACCCCCAATGGGATAAACACCATCCGAACCAGATTGCCTCTTCACGGAATAAAGTTTCTGGAAGAGGCCAAAGTGCGGCTCAATACCGAGCCAGCACTCGTAGAAAGTGATAAAACAAGCAATGTGAAGAAGAGAATTGGGGGAAATATGATGCAGATGGATGCCATAAAGAAAGAGCAGCCCACGAAGGAAGTCATGGACTGGGAAGGAAAACCCATGAATAACGGCGAGAAACATAACCCGATACCCAGGGGGACGAGGATTACCTCGTTCTTAGAAGTCGGCGGCCTCCTATCCTGCGGGATCAAGCCCCGCTCGCATAGCTTGCGAAGGTCACTCTCCCGCGTCTCTGATCGCCGCCAAACACCGTCGGTGACACGGGTAGTGGTGGCGCTTTTCTTCCCTCCGTGGCCTGGTACCAACCGCAGATGATGACTTCTTGGTTTCCCCATCGTACTCTGGCGGCATGCGGTGAGAGCCTTGAAGGAAGAAGGAAATGTGGAAGGATATTCCAGCGCGCAGCAAGAACTCCTACAGCACAAGGAGGCAGTGAAAACAAGAATCGATGCGGTGAAAAAAAACTGTAGCTTTATCCAATGATTATAACGGCGAATACGATGCACGACAGCCGTCCATCAAGAAGAACTAACGCTAACGGCAGATCTGGCCATGCGTGTCGACATCTGGCGAACCATCGTTACCACGACGTCCACTACGCGCGGAAATCGAGGCGACGCCATAATTATCTCCACGCCACGCGTGACCGGTCAATTCAAGGTCATCAAGTGGGACCCACGTTCGTCCAGTCAAGTCATCTCTGGTGCAGCGGGCGGCGAGGTCATTGATCGTTAGCACTGATGTCATCAAAAGCTATACTAGCAATAACTACAATTTCTTCGGCTTCAAAGCTAAGAGTAGTCACTCGAATCCATGATTCGAATAAATACTCGGGGGCTACTCCTATTAGGAGCGCTGGCCGCGCACCCGAAAGATGAATAAAAACAAACTATTTCTTCGAGTCCTACGTCGAGTCTACGACTCCACTACGGACTCGGGGCTACTCCCATAGGGAGGATGTATTTAAACATCCGAATTGTTTTGTGTCCAGCGGACTTAACACTGAACAATGTCGAATTAAAGTCTCGCTGAGTCTACGACTCGAACAGACACTCGGGGGATACTCCCATAGGGAGCGCTGGCCGCGCACCCTATAAATTCTTCGACTGCGATCTTTCGGATTAGCATGCAAAAAACTTTTTGGCAACTCTGCCCCAACAAAACGCTAAGTGATCAATGTTCTCCTTGGCCACCCGAAACACCTCCGCGGTGATAAACATTCGGATGATGTGTCTGCGACACAAAGATAAGACCTATAGATATCATCTGATGGCCTGGCAACGCACACGACTGCGCTCTGCAAGTATAAACCCGTGCCAGCAGACGCGATGAAAAATCTCGACGGACGCTTTGGGAACATCATTTAAAATCACTGGAATTCCACTCCTGTAAGTCCTCCGTAGCCTGAGTCGAATTACGCCAGCATATGTTTCGGGTTCGAGTTAAGGGACTCGAACCTGAGGAAGATCGTGTTGTTTTGTCCTAAGATAGTTAAGCGACCACGATCGTTGGGTGAGTCGAGCTGCATCAACAATCCCTACACACATACTGTTAATACATAGTTGCACAGAAGGATTGAAGAGTCTCGGTGAATCTACGATTGTTGATCACTTTCGAGACTCTTGACATGGTTATACCCTCATGCAGTGATCTCGGCATACTGGTCCAGCCAAGGAAGGCCCACGGCGGATGTCACGCCGCCCATGAAGATTTTCGTGGCCAAGGCCCATGGCGCCGGATCCTTGGAGAGCAAGACTATCGTAGATAGGAAATTCAAAGGGTAAAACCCTAGAACTTGTAACCAACTAGGTCTATGCGGGACACACTGAGTCTATATAAAGGCTAGGAGGGCACGACCTAGATCTCTCTCTCATACTTTGATACACGCCTCCACGCTTGATTGCATCTGCACCCCATAACCTTCTTGGTTCCGCCATAATCAAGCGAACAAGCGGAGTAGGGTTTTCTCCGGGAACTTTGAACACAGGTAAACCTTGTGTCCCCGTATTGCTTGTTTGCTAACCGTTCCACGATCTCCAGCATCCCCATCTTCTCCAAAACCCAAGTCCATAACAATGGGCATTGATGAGATCAAACCTCGTCACCCCATGCCCGTAAACCAATTCTTTGCACGTTCGATCCAATCGTCTGTCTGTGGGATGATCTTTTTAGCACGCAGTTCATCCCCAAATTTCGTCCACTTAGGAATGCCATCCCTGTAGCCACCTTGCCCCATAGTATGGTGATACTTTTTTTAGCAGCATTCAGCTTATTCGTTGCAGACATTTTCTTAGCTTTTTTTGATGTCTTGTAATTCACAAACTCAGCCCAGAATGGTTTTATCTTCTGAAACGGAATC
Organism: Avena longiglumis; assembly: GCA_030063025.1. Lineage (NCBI taxonomy): Eukaryota > Viridiplantae > Streptophyta > Magnoliopsida > Poales > Poaceae > Avena > Avena longiglumis. The sequence goes on from CP125974.1 coordinate 12,905,315, forward strand.
TTCTCGAAATACGGAGTATTCTCTTTCACGACATAGTCAAGGTGCAATCTTTTCTTTCAATTGGTGAAACACTAGGCCATCTTCTTCATAGCCCACTCCCTGACCTTCATCTCCATGGCTCGCGCATGTTCTAAGGCGTCCTCAACTTGATCCTCCGCATTTGGATCCAGCTCTATCTTCGGTAGTTTGAAATTAACCATGAGCCTCTTCCACAGTAAATCTTTGCCACGGTAGGGAGAAATAAAGACGTTCCCTCTTCTTCCACATCAACAGGCCTATTCCAATTTCGAATGGTGATCGGGATGAAGTCCCTAACGATTACTCCGCATTGTGCCACAAATTTGTTTTACAACTTGAGAGCAATCGGTTTGCCGTTTTCACGATATCTTGATCTTGAACCTCTCATGGTCTTCCAACTTTTGGTTGGGCCTCATCCGCTCTTTTCGATATTTTTTTCGATTAGGGGGCTAAAAGAAGAAAGATCATCGTTACTATTTCTATATAGATAGCGGATTATTAATTATGAATTAATTATATTACATGCACCTCACCGGAGCGGCCGTCTTCTCGATCACACAAGGCATCGCCTTCTCCCTCGCGGAAGGCATCACCTTCGACCTCAAACAAGTCGTCTCTTCCGGCAAAAAGAGGATCACCCTCACCGGAGTTGTTCAGAAACGTCGATACATCTAAATTTTCTTCCCCGCGGATCACACCTTGGATCAAATCTTCCTTTTCTTCGTCTCTGTCGTGTGGGTCCATATTTTCTGCATAGGTGGAAAAACGGATAAGTCAAAGCGGCTAAGGGAGAATCTTAGATGCGATGTTGAGAGATATAAACCTTAATTGGAGAAACCTAATATATACATACACAATAATAAAAATGAATTTACAATATCGAAACCTAATTGGAGAAACCATCGATTTCGAACTCGAGATCCTATCGCGAAGAACCAATACCAGGAAAGAAAGGCGACAATCAATCAACCCTCGGTTCGGGATGCCTGGCGGACACACCGGCTAACCCTAGGTGCAACATCGATTCAACTAGGTCTATGATAACTAATATCATGGCTAAGCATCTACAATCGATGGCTATCAATAAATCTTGATCTTGATGGTGTTGACCTCGGTATTTGATCTCGATCTCGTATTCTACTGCGAAGAACCGAACACCGAAAAGAGAGGGGAACAATCAACACATGGCATCGATGCAATGATCAAACAAGGATGATGATATGACAAGTTAATTTGTATTGAAAAGTAACCCTAAGACATTCTCAAAAATTTAAACGGGGTTCCGAGGGGTGAAAACCCTAACTCGGCGAAACTCCGGAGTATATGAGAGGGGTTGATTTTGTTCTCTAATTAAACTTGTCCTGAAAGTTGTTGAACAATGCATGATTATAGATTAAATAGTTAGATCTCATTTTTACGAACATTTGGATATATTATTTGTATTTTTCTGAGTTATAATTAATTAATTATTGAATTTACAATATTATATCAATTTACGGATTTAATTAAATCATTTCTAAATTTAAACAAAACTGAAAACCTTTTACAAGAGGCCACTTGCTAGCCAATGGTGATAGAGGGACCTGTACCTCGTATCCACCTTGGCAAGTGGTGTTGGAGATATGTCCTAGAGGCAATAATAAATGTAGTTATTATTATATCTTTGTGTTTATGATAAATGTTTACATTCATGCTATAACAGTATTAACAAGGAAACATTAATTCTTGTGTGATTTGTAAACTAAATAAGAGTCCCTAGTAAAGCCTCTTCATAATACTAGCTTGTTGGTTAATAGATGATTGTGGTTTCCCTATCATGAACATTGAGATGTTATTAACAACAAGATCATATCATTAGGAGAATGGTATGAAGGACATACTCCTATAGATAAGCGTAGCATAAAGATCAAGTCATTTAATAGTTTATTTGCTATAAGCTTTCTAATACATAGTAACCTAATTCCTTGACCATGAGATCATGCTTATCACCATCATAGGAAGGATGCTTTGATGATATCGAACACCACAATCGTAAATGGGTGGCTATAAAGGTGGCATTGAGTGTTTGGAAAGTATGGGTTGAGACACATGGATCAAGAGTGGGATTTGTCCATCCATATGACGAATAGATATACTCTGGGCCCTCTCGGTGGAATTTCATCCAATTAGCTTGCAAGCATGTGACTGGGTCTGAAGGGATCACATACCACGTAGCGAGAAAAAGAGTACTTATCGGTAATGAGGTTGAACTAGGTATGCGGAGATACAAGCGATCAAAACCTCGGATAAGTAAACTATCGTGAGACAAAGGGAAATTGGTATCGTATGTAAGTGGTTCATTCGATGCAAAGTAATCGTGAAATATGTAGAGCCATATGAATTTCCATTCCTCTATTGGTTATTGTTGGAGAAGTGTCTCGATCATGTCCGCATAATTCACGAACCGTAGGGAGACACATAAGGATTTGATGTTGTTGAGTAGTTATGGAATGATGAGTAAGAGACGAATGTTGTTGAGTCTCGGATGGGATCCGGGATATCACGAGGAGATCGAAATGGTCCGTAGAATAAGATTCATATAAGGAAAGTCATGTTTGGAGTTGGGGAATGATTCGGTGTTTCGCCGGAATGTTCTAGAAGGTCCGGCACTCAGGAAGGGTACATGAATGTGTCATGACAATGTGGAATGTTTGCATCATGTACTAGGTATCATGGTGAGAAAAATAAAGGGATAAATCAAATCCTAGTTTGAAAAGTCAAGCGCCAATTTGAAAAGTCAAGCGACAGTTTTGCTTGGTGGAGGAGAGTAGGAAACCTACGGGGAGGAGTTCCTCTCCACTCCGCCGTCAAGGAGGCCGACTTGGGGAGGACTCCTCCCTTGGCGGCGCCTCCCACCTATAAAAGGAGGGCAAGGGTGCCCTCTTCCCACACCTCTCCACCAAAACCTTAGCCCTAGCCATGACCACCACAAGTCGCTTGTGGCCTTGGGTTTGCCTAGACACCGAGTTGGGGCTCTCCCCAAGCCCTAGCCACCGCCTAGCCTCCCTTGGTGCCTCTAAACCCTAGATCGCCAAGGCCTCTCTCATAGTCCACCATACTCGCTCGCAAGGCTGCCTGCGAGATCTCCCTCTTACGGTACCACGCCGTCGTCTGCCGGAATCGTGAGGAGAGTGCTACAACCTCTGCTTTCTTTGGAACAAGGGAGAGGAAGGTCTTCATCAGTCTTTGAGCGTGTGACCGAGCGAAGCGCGCCGGAGCATGGCCTTGGGAAGGATCGTCTACACGATCTTGAGATAGGCAAGAGTACGACTATATCACCCACGAGCATCCTCTCTCGTTAACCGCTTTGGAATCGTCGAGGGTGAGTTCCTCTATCGACTTGTTGCTACAATATAGTAGATAGATCTTGGCTTGTTTGTTTGCATGCGGTAGATTTTTTTTCCATGCTACGAACCCCTACAGGTGGGACCTGGACCAGGGCTTGACGGGGTTAGACCCTAACCTAAACTATTTGCACCACAGAGGCACCTAGCCTCTGAGGCTGGCAGGTGGGACCGGGGCCACGTGGGCACCTTGGTAGCCACTCGAGCACTCGTCACCAGGCGGGCGTGGCGGACGGTGGTCGGCGACACCGGGAGCACGAGGCCTAGAGGGTCTTGGCGTTCAAACCAGCATAGCACGACGAACGATATAGAGGCGGCGCCACTCCTATTTGGTCGCCAGAGATACGTCTGGCCGACGTGCAGCGGTGGTCGGCGGCGCTCGAGGCTAGAAAACCCAGAGAGGGAGGAAAGGAAGGAAAGGGTCCTAGAGGACCGATGGCTCACCCTAAGCGCGGCGGTGGGGTCGGGGAAGCACGAGGTCGGAATCGGGCTGATGGACGGCGGCGAACCTCGTAGGGTTGGGCGACAATAACATGGGCAACGGAGGCGGCAACGGGCGCGTGCTTGAGCCCTACGCTGCCTTGAGACCGGGCGCGCGACGGAGGCGATGGTGTGTGGGCGGCGGCCGCAGCCCGGCGTCGTTAAGGTTTCTGTCTTGCGATTCAATGAGCGAGATGGGGAAGAAGAAAAAGAGGCGTGCAAGTTATAAAGAAGTAAGGAGGAGTATCGTCCGGTTGGTGGCTCAACCGACTAAAACATCGTCCGGTTGGAGCCACCAACGGGACGTATACTCCACCTTTTCATTAGTCCAAGGTAATGCAGCGGTCTTTAGTCGATTGGTGGCTCCAACGGGATGTATGTGTTGGAGATATGCCCTAGAGACAATAATAAATGTAGTTATTATTATATATTTGTGTTTATGATAAATGTTTACATTCATGCTATAATAGTATTAACAAGGAAACATTGATACCGGTGTGATTTGTAAACTTAAATTGAAAGTCCCTAGTATAGCCTCTATACATCACTAGCTTGTTGGTTGATAAATGATTGTGGTTTCCCTATCATGAACATTGAGATGTTATCAACAACAAGATCATATCGTTAGGAGAATGATATGATGGACATACTCCTATAGATAAAAGCGTAGCATAAAGATCAAGTCATTTTAATAGTTCAATTGCTATATGCTTTACGATACATAGTTATCTAATTCCTTGACCATGAGATCATGCATATCACCTTTCTTGGATGGATGCTTTGATGACATCGAAACACCACACCGTAATCGGGTGGCTATAAAGGTGGCATTGAGTGTTCGGAAAGTATTGGTTGAAACACATGGATGAAGAGTGGATTTGTCCATCCATATGACGGATAGATATACTGGGCCCTCTCGGTGAAATGTCATCCAATTAGCTTGCAAGCATGTGGCGGCTCACAAGGGATCACATATCACGAGGAACGAAAAGAGTACTTATCGGTGAGGTTGAACTAGGTATGCGAGAGATACCGCGATCATAAACCTCGGATAAGTAACATGTCGTGAGACAAAGGAAATTGATATCGTATGTTAGTGGTTCATCCGATCGCAAAGTAATCGTAAAATATGTAGGAGCCATATGAATTTCCAGATTCCTCTATTGGTTATTGTTCGAGAAGTGTCTCGATCATGTCGCATAATTCCACGAACCGGTGGGGAGACACACTTAAGGATTGACGTTGTTTTGAGTGGTTATGGTATGATGAGATAGAGACGAATGTTGTTAGTCTCGGATGGGATCAAGGGATATCACAGGAGATCCGGAATGGTCAGGAGAATAAGATTCATATAAGGAAAGTCGTTTCGGAGTTCGGGAATGATTAGGTGTTTTCATCGGGAATGATCTAGAAAGGTTACAGATTGTCCCACTCTCCGGAAGGAAGGGGTACATCAGTGTGGCATTGTAAGTTGGAATGTTGCATCATGTACTAAGTGTATTCGCTGTCCAAAATAAAGGGTTTATTCAAATCCTAAATTGAAAAGTCAAGCGGCTAGTTTGAAAGTCAAGCGACAAGTTTTTGGAAAGAGGAAAAAGAGGAGGAAGTGGAACAGGGTTGGGAGAATCCCTCCTCCAGCCGGTGGCGCCCTCCAAAGCCGAGTTGGGGAGGACTCCCTCCCCACACCCACTTAGCACGCCGGCCCCTCCACCTATATAAGGAGGGGCGGGGATCCTCCTAGCACACAACAATCCTCTCCTCAAACCCTAGAAGCTGCGACCCTCCAGCCGCCGCCACCCCTAGGGTTTGCCTTCACCGTGACTTAGGGGTCCCGGAACCCTAGACAGCTCTAGCATCCCTCCTTGGTGTGTCTAAACCCTAGAACACCGAGGACTCTCTCATACCCACCATACTGCTCCGGATTAAGGCGAAGCCCTCACGAGATCTCCCTCTACTTCCGTGACTACGCCGTCAGCTTGTGTGTCAATTATGTGCGAGAGTGCTACAACCTCCGCCTGTGGAACAAGGGAGAGAACGTCTTGCCGAACCAATGGGGCGTGTGACCGATTGCGGAGCGTAATGGGAGCCTTAGAGCAGCTGAAGGATCGTCTCACGCGATCTTGAGATCGGGAAGAATGCGACTACATCACCCACGAATCCGCTCTCGTTAAACACTTTGGAATCTTTGAGGTAAGTTATTCCATCGACTGTTGCTACAATCTAGTAGATAGATCTTGGCTTGTTTGTTTGTATGCGTAGAAATTTTTGTTTTCCATGCTCGTAAACCCGATAGTGGTATCGAGCGATGTCTATATGTAGATCTGCACAGGTAGAACACAATGGTCATCAGGCGTTGATGCTTTATTGTCGATTGCTTCTTGTGTACTTTGCATCTTTATGGGATGTTGGGATGAAGCGGCGGGCTAACCTTACATGACATCGTTCATGAGACTTGCTCCACGCTTGACATGCAACTTGTATTGCATAAGTGGCTTCTTGGTGCTGTTTCTCTAACATAGTGGAGATACAATTTACAACGGTGATTTACAATACTAGTATCAATGTTGTGGTTCATTTACCGTAAGTTAGAACGACACTTATTGAAAGCCCCAAACCACGTAAAACATGCAAAGAAAGTAGAGGCGTCTAACTTTGTTTTGCGGTGCAAGATGATGTGATATGGCCATGATTGTGATTATATTTGATGTATGCAATGATCCTTATTGTAAGTTGGCAACCTCAGGAGCCATATGGTTGTCTTTAATTTACGTTAAGACCCGGCGTGTCTATTCAAAGTAGTTGTAATAGTTGAAGCTGGTGGACTACAACCATGGAGAAGCGTCATTGACCTTGATGCAATAATACCGGTGATGATGGAGATCATGTTAGTTTTGAAGATGGAGATCGGAAGCACAAAGAAGAAATGCCATATCATATCACATATTATGAATTGCATGTGATGTTAATCCTTTATGCATCTTGTATTGCTTAGTAGATCGAATGGTAGCATTATATAAGATGATCCCTCATGCACATGAATTTCAAGTCATAAAGTGTTCACCCTTAGTTAGCACCGTTGTTAAAGCTTGTTGTTTGAGCACCACGTGATGATCGGGTGTGTTAGATTAAGTGTATACAGCGAGCAAGCCAGATTTGCTCATGCGGAAACTAAGGTTTGATCTTGTGAGCCTAGCATGCATGCATACGAACATGGTCTCGAACACGGATCACGAAAGGTAAAGCATGAATCATACGGTAGATATGATGAACATGTCGATTGTTGCCATTGAAACTATATCAACTCTCGTGATGATCGGTGTTGATGTAGTGGATTTGTTCGGTGTGATCACTAAAACAATGTGAGGGATATTGTTTTGATGGGAGTTCACCTAGTTTAATTTTAGTATTAATTTGAACTCAATTTGTCATAAAGTTAGTCTAAACTATTGCAAATATGTTGTGGGATCAATGGCAGCCCTACCATCAATTTTAATGCGTTCCTAGAGAAAGAAAAGTTGAAAACAATGGAAGCAACTCGCTGGTTGGTTCCCAAATTTGAGGATTGTCCTCCACCAGTGGTAATTTGACCTATGTCTTTGGATGCCCGCAAGACCCCACCCGCAATGATGTTGCCGATGAAGTAAAGAATGTTTACCTCGCCTAAGAATCGGTACTCCATAGTTCAAAGTGTGCTATCTTGTATGGTTTAGAATCGGAGCTTGTAAAAGGTTTGAGAATTAGGACCCATATGATATTGTCGAGGATCTCAAATTGATTTTTGAGACGCATGCGGCAATTGAAAGCTATGATGCTTCGAAAAGTTCTTTAACCTAAGATGGAAGAGGGTTCGCTGTTGAGCATGTGCTTAAGATGTCTGGGCACACAAAACAAACTTCAAGCTTGGGTATAATGATTCCTAATGCTTTGGGGATTTCACTGTGGTCCTCAATCACTACCACCAAGTTACAAGAACTTTGTGATGAACTAACAACATATGAACAAGTCATGTATTGCTATGTTAAAATCTGCGTATGGAGATCAAGAAAGAGCATTCAAGTGTTGTTGGTCAATAAGACCACCAAATTCAAGAAAGGCAAATCTAAGCGAAAAGGAAAGTCCTGCTTTGAGTTCGGATGATGAGTGTTTTCATCGGGAATGATCTAGAAGGTTCGGAATGTCAAGATCGGAAGGAAGGGTACAATGGTGTCATTGTAAGTTGGAATGATTGCATCATGTACTAAGTGCATCTACTGTCCAAAATAAAGGGGCTTATTCAAATCCTAAATTGAAAAGTCAAACGGCTAGTTTGAAATTCAAACGGCAAGTTTTTTGAAAGAGGAAAAGAGGAGGAAGTGGGAAACCAGTTGGGGAGGAATACCTCCTCCAACTGCCATGCAAGTGCCTCCAAGCCGAGTTGAGAGGGACTCCTCCCTCCCCTGGGCCGCCCTCCACCTATATAAGGAGGCAGGGCCCTCCTAGCAGCACACAACAATCCCTCTCCTCAAACCCTGTGAAGCCGAGCTCCTCCATAGCCGCCGCCAGTTTAGGGTTTTGCCTCAGTCAGCCCGACTCTAGGGTCCCTGGAACCCTAGCCGCCGGCTCTAAAGCATCCTCCTGGTGTGTGTCTAAACCCTAGAACACCGAGGACTCTCTCACTCTCCACCATACTCCAGCTTCGGCTAAGCCTCATGAGATCTCCCCTCTACTTCCTGCATTCACTGCCAGGCCGCTTAAATCGCGAGAAGAGTGCTACAACCTCCGTACATTCTTTGGAACAAGGAGAGGAAGGGTCTTCAGCAATCTGAGTAATGCCCAACTGACCGGGATCAAGCGGAGCTGCCATGAACGCGAACGCCTGAAGGATCGTCTTCACGCGATCTTGAGATCGGGAAGAGTATCGACAGCTACATCACCCACGAGAATCAGCTTCGTTAAACACTTTGGAATCTTCGAGGTAAGTTATTCCATCGACTTGCTGTTACAATCTAGTAGATAGATCTTGGCTTGTTTGTTTGTACAGGCGGTAGAAAATTTTGTTTTCCATGCTAATAAACCCGACAGTATGACCTCGCTTTTAAAAAATCAGAATTTTCTCTCTCGTTCGTGATATTTTTATTTTGGGGTTTAAATTTGTAATGTTTTTTAAATGATAATTACTTTGGAATTTAGAAAAAATTTAAACATAAAAGTGTTTGAATTTGAATAAATAATCCAAAAACATTTTTTGTTTTTAAAAATAATTAATGTAACCATTTAAACTATGAACCATTAAAAATAAAATGAATTAAATTATATTTTTGAATATTAATTTGGAAATTTAGAAAACTTTAAACATAAAAAGAGTTTGGATTTGAATAACTAATTCAAAACCATATTTAGTTTTTAAAATAATTAATGCAAACCATTTAAAATTAAGAATGAATTAACTTATATTTTTGAATATTAATTTGGAATTTAGAAAAACTTTAAACATAAAAAGAGTTTGCATTTGAATAACTAATTAAAACCATTTTTGTTTTAAAAATAATTAATGTAACCATTTAAAATTAAAATGAATTAACTTATATTTTTGAATATTAATTTAGAATTTAGAAAAACTATAAACATAAAAGCGTTTAGATTTGAATAGCTAATTGAAAACCATTTTATGTTTTTAATTTGAATTTGAATTAACTTATATTTTTATATATTAATGCTTAAAAAAGGATGGGAAATAATGGGCGGAAGAAAATTTTATTACTTACGATAGAACCGAATTAAAGTACATAACACAACCAAATACTAAGTTACATAAAGCACTGAAGATTAAGATACAGAAGAACTGAAATTAAGATACATGGCCGATTTAAGTCACAATCGGCCGAATTTGTTTCGGTAAATGTTGGAGTGATTTAGTCATGCCCCCGCTTACACCTCGTAATACTCGCCATCAGTAGTTGTTGTACTCGCTGCAATATCGTCACAAGCCGCCGCCGGGTCAGTAGTCGAACCTTGGAAGTCGAGTACGGTTGGCTGGACTTGAGGGTTGCGCAGCGGGGTTAGAGTCGGCGCCGCGTCAGGAGGCCATGACGCCTCCGGAGAGTCCCGCCGCCAGGCCACCACAGCCACTTGACACCGAAGCCTTGTTGAAGTTCGGGAGGAGGTGGGCCCTCCCTTCGTGCCTAGCGAGCGCCTTGACCTCACTGATCCCTCAAGAAGGCTTCCCAAGTCGGAAATAGCCCAATGCCGCGCTTGGGATTCTCTCCCGCTGCTCAAGTGACCTCGGGCAGTAGTGGTCTGATACGGCCATCCGCACACCCAGAGGGGACAGTGGAGGAACCCATGCCTCCCAAGCTGGCCAGCACCCAAAGCCAACGGAAGCAGTGAGTCGCGTATGTGGGGTAGTTCGAGAGGCACCTCCGCCCCTAGTTAGTCGTATGGTGGAAGCTATGGAAAGAGTGATGAGGTTGCAGATATGAGTCTAGAGATGCAATGACAATGGAGGACAATCCTACATATGTACCGAGAAATGGCAGAAGAAAATTGTGGGAAGAAATGATGGAAGAAATCGCGAAAGAAATGGCGGAAGAAAATGGCGGGAAGAAATGGCGGAAGAAATTTGGTTTAGGGTTTTGTGAAGGTTTTTTGAGCATCGTTAGAACTTGCATTGGATCAAGAAACCACATATTGCAGTCTAAAATGTTTTTTTAAATCACGGCCTAGATCATGCACCGTAGTATAAACCGGACCCACTCCCATTGATTCAAGCAGACATTTGTCCTTTTACCGAGATGGACTAAAAGGTTTGAGATGTATCGTTGGTAGATAGTCCATGTAAGGTGGTCTAGTATTTTAGAAAATGGATGGTAGAATTCAAACAGCATTTTGGTGGTTACTCACAAATGACCCGCTTTTTGTGCTCGAAAATGGAAAATGGCTTTTCCGTATGTAAAGGAAAACTTCCTCCCGCAACATTGTTCACCATACCAATGTCCACATGCATGCATAATATGGGCACAACATCACAAACTATGTCGTGATTCAAGACATAACATCGGGTCATTTGGACCCCAGCCATGAAACCTCGAACATGATAGGTCATTTTTGTGAAGGTTTTTCGAGACATTATCAATATACCAAGTCTGGTATTTATACTTGCAACTATGTCACATAATATGAAACCAATAAGGATTTATATTGTTCTTTTTTTTGAATTTCTTATGCCCGCTTTGAATTTTTTTTTTAAAATTTCTAATTATGGCCGAACCGCGGCATGAAGATAGGGACGAGCATCGTTAGAACTTGCATTGGATCTCAAGAAACCATATTTAGTCCAAAATGATTTTTTTCGAAAATCACGAAGTAGATCATGTACCTATAGTACAAACCGGACCACTTCCGCCGACCGGCAAGCATTTGTCCTTTTACCCGGATGGTTAAAAGGTTTGAGATGTCCCGTTGGGAGATAGTCCATAAGTTGGTCTAGTATTTTAGAAAATGGGACCAGAGCATTCTAAACAAAGAATTGGTGGTTACTTCCACAAAACTAATTCGCTTTTTTGTGCTCGGAAAATGGAAAATGGCTTTTTCCGTACACGGTGCTAAAAGGAAAACTTCCTTTGCAACATTGTTCTTCATACCAATGTCCACATACAATCATAATATGGGCACAACATCACAAACTATGCCGTGATTCGTTAGATATAACATCGTCATTTGGACCGAAGCCATGAAACCTCGAATATGATAGGTCATTTTGTGAAGGTTTTCAGACATGATCAATATACCAAGTCCGTATTTTTCCTTGCAACTATGTCACATAATATGACACACAAAGGATTTACATTGTTCGATATTTTTGAATTTCTTATGCCCGCTTTGAATTTTTTTGAATTTCTAACTATGGTTGAACCGGCAGTATGAAGATAGGGAACCAGCATCGTTAGAACTTGCATTGATCTCTGAATAAACCACATATTGCGAGTCTAAAAATGATTTTTCTAAAAAACACGGCGTTAGATCATGTACTGTACAAACCGTAGTAAACCGACCCAATTCCTACCGATTCGACACATTTGTCCTTTTACCCGGATGGACTAAAAGGTTTGAGATGTCCCGGTTGGGGAGATAATCCATGTAAGGTGGTCTAGTATTTTATAAAAATGGGACTGCAGTATTCGAAACAGCATTTTGGTGGTTACTTCAAAAGATCTGCTTTTACGCCGAAATGGAAATGGCTTTTCCGCATGACAAAAAGGAAACTTCCTCCGCAACATTGTTCTCCATACCAATGTACACATGCATGCATAATATGGGCACAGCATCACAAACTATGCCGTGATTCACATATAACATCGGTCATTTGGACCTAAAGCCATGAAACCTCGAAAATAATAGGTCATTTTGTGAAGGTTTTTTCAGACATTATCAATATACTAAGTTTGGTATTTTTCTTGCAACTATGTCACATAATATGACACCACGTGAAGGATTTATTGTCAAATTTTTGAATTTCTTATGCGCTTTTGAATTTTTGAATTTATACTATATTGAACCGCGTATGAAGATATGGGACGGCATCAAGAACTTGCAATGGATATCAAGAAACCAGTTATATAGTCTAAAAATGATTTTTTTCAAAAAATCACGGGAGTTAGATCATGTAATTGTAGTACAAACCGGACCCACTTCCTACCGATTCTGCGACATTTGTCCTTTTTACCCGAGATGGAAGAAAAGTTTGAGGTGTCCCGCTTGGGAGGTAGTACATGTAAGGTGGTCTAGCATTTTAAAAATGGGACGGTATCATTCGAAACAGATTTTGGTGGTTACTTCACAAAACCTGCTTTTTGCGCCGGAAAATGGAAATGGCTTTTCCGCATAAAGGAAAACTTCCTTCGCAACATTGTTCTCCATACCAATGTCCACATGCATGCATAATATGGGCACAACATCACAAACTATGTCGGATTCAGATATAACATCGGTCATTTGACCGAAAAAGTCATGAAACCTCGAATACGATAGGTCATTTTGTAAAGGTTTCTTCGAGACATGATCAATATACCAAGTATGGTATTTTCTTGCAAATATGTCACATAATATGACACCACGCCAAGGATTTACATTGTTTGATTTGTTTTGAATTTTTTATGCCCTTTGAATTTTTTGAATTTCTAACTATGGTCTAATCAAGTGCATGAAGATAGGGACGAGCATCGTTAGAACTTGCATTGGATCTCCTCAAGAAACCACAGTTGCTTGAGTCTAAAATGATTTTTTTCAAAAATCACGGCAAGCAGATCATGTACCGTAGGTACAAACCGGTTCCACTCCCTACCGATTCGTGACATTTGTCCTTTTTACCCTAGATGCAAGAAAAGGTTTGAGATGTCCCTTGGGAGATAGTCCATGTAAGGTGGTCTAGTATTTTATAAAATGGGACCGTAGCATTCTCAAACAATATTTTGGTGGTTACTTAAAACGACCCTTTTTTTCGGAAATGGAAAATGACTTTTCCATGGGTTAGAAAGAAAGGAAAACTTCCTCCCGCAACATTGTTCTCCATACCAACGCCCACATGCATAATATGGGCACAAAGATCACAAAGTCTGCCGTGATTCAAGACATAACATCGGTCATTTGACCGAAAAGCCATGAAACCTCGAACATGATATAGGTCATTTTGTGAAGGTTTTTTCTAGACATGATCAATATACTAAGTCTGGTATTTTTCCTTGCAACTATGTCATAATATGACACCACGCCAAGGATTTACATTGTTTGGATTTTTTGAATTCTCCTGATGCCCGCTTTGAATTTTTGAATTTCTAACTATGTTCGAACTTATGTGCATGAAGATAGGGACGAGCATCGTTAGAACTTCTATTGGCTATCCAAGAAACCACATATTACGAGACTAAAATGATTTTTTCAAAAATCACGCTTAGATCATGTACCGTAGTACAAACCGACCCACTTCCTATCGATTCAGCAGACATTTGTCCTTTTTACCCGAGATGGACGAAAAGGTTTGAGATGTCCTGTTGGGAGATATACCACTAAGGTGGTCTAGTATTTTATAAAATGGGACGATAGCATTCTAAACAAAGATTTTGGTGGTTATCACAAAACGACCATTTTTTGCTCGGAATGAAAATGGCTTTTCTTACACGAAAAGGAAAAACTTTCTTATGCAACATTATTCTCCATACCAATGTCTGAAAATAGAACTTGTATTGGATCTCCAAGAAACTACATATTATGAAGTCTAAAAATGATTTTTTCAAAATCAAGTAGATCATGTACCTATAGTACAAACCGACCCACTTCCGCCGATTCGCGACATTTGTCCTTTTACCCGGGATGGACTAAAAGGTTTGAGATGTCCTGCGGGAGATAGTCCATGTAAGGTGGTCTAGTATTAGAAAATGGGACCGTAGCATTCTCAAACAGCATTTTGGTGGTTACTTCACAAACGAATTCGCTTAATACGCCGAAATGGAAAATGGCTTTTCCGCAAGGCATTTAAAAGGAAAACTTCCTGCAACATTGTTCTCCATACCAATGTCCATATACATAAGACATTATGGGCACAGATCACAAACTATGCCGTGATTCAGCATATAACATCGGTCATTTGACCGAAGCCATGAAACCTCTAACATGATTGGTCATTTTGTGAAGGTTTTTTCGTGATATGATCAATATACCAAGTCTAGTATTTTTCCTTGCAACCGTGTCACATAATATGACACCACACAAAGGATTTACATTGTTCTGATATTTTTGAATTCCTTATGCCCGCTGAATTCCTAACTATGGTCGAATCAACCGCATGAAGATAGGGACGAGCATCATTAGAACTTTAATTGAATCTCTGCATAAACCACATATTGCGAGTCTAAAAATGTTTTTTCAAAAATCACGGGCGTTAGATCATGTATCCAGAGTGGGCCATAAACCTAACCCACTTCCTACCGATTCAAGCAGACATTTGTCTTTTTACCCGGATGGACGAAAAGGTTCGAGATGTCCTGCTTGAGAGATAGTCCATGTAAGGTGGTCTAGTATTTTAGAAAAATGGGACGGTATTCTGAAACAGCATTTTTGTGGTTACTTCACAAATCTAATTCGCTTTTATACGGAAAATGGAAAATGGCTTTTCCGTACATTTAAAAGGAAAAAATTCTTCTGCAATATTGTTCTCCATACCAATGGCCACATGTATGTATAATATGGGCACAACATCACAAACTATGCCGTGATTCAGCACATAACATTGGTCATTTGGACCGAAAGCCATGAAACCTCTAACATTATAGGTCATTTTGTGATGGTTTTTTCGAGACATGGTCAATATACTAAGTATGTATTTTTCCTGCAACTATGTCACATAATATGACAATTAATGTGAAGGATTTACATTGTTCGATTTTATTTGAATTTTTTGTGCCCGCTTTGAATTTTTTGAATTTCTAACTATGGTCGAACCGACGTGCACGAAGATAGGGGACGCGCATCGTCATAACTTGCATTGAATCTCGGAAGAAACCACATAGTGCGAGTCTAGAAATGATGTTTTCAAAAAATAACGGGCGCTAGATCTTGAACCTGTAGTACAAACCGGACCCACTTCCTACCGATTCGGCAGAAATTGGTCCTTTTTACCCGGTATGGACGGTGTGGTTTGAGATGTCCTGCTGGGAGATAATCCATGTAAGGTGGTCTAGTATTTTATAAAAATGGACGGCAAAGATGGAAACAGCATTTTGGTGGTTACTTCAAAAAGACCCGCTGGCGCTGAAAATGGAAAATGGCTTTTCCGCGCGTAAAAAGGAAAACTTCCTCCTGCAACATTGTTCTCCATACCAATGTACACATGCATGCATAATATGGGCACAAGATCAAACTATGCCGTGCATTCGCACATAACATCGGTCATTTGGACCAAAAGCCATGAAACCTCGAACATGATAGGTCATTTTGTGAAGGTTTTTTTGAGACATTATCAATATACCAAGTTTGGTATTTTTCCTTGCAACTATGTCACATAATATGACACCACATGAAGGATTTACATTGTCAGGATTTTTTTTGAATTTCTTATGCCCGTTTTGAATTTTTTGAATTTATACTATGGTCGAACCGGCGTGCATGAAGATAGGGGACGAGCATCGTTAGAACTTGCAATGGATATCCAAGAAACCATATATTGCGAGTCTAAAAATGATTTTTTCAGAAAATCACGGGAGTTAGATCATGTACTGCAGTACAAACCGACCCACTTCCTCCCCGATTCGCACATTTGTCCTTTTACCCGAGATGGACGGTGTTTTGAGGTGTCCCGGGAGGTAGTACATGTAAGGTGGTCTAGCATTTTATAAAAATGGACGTAGTATTCTAAAACAGTATTTTGGTGGTTACTTCACAAAACCACCTTTGCCGAAAATGGAAAATGACTTTTCAGGTGCACTTAAAAGGAAAACTTCCTTGCAACATCAATGTCCACATGCATGCATAATATGGGCACAACATCACAAACTATGTCGCGCATATAACATCGATGATTTGACCAAAGCCATGAAACCTCGAACATGATAGGTCATTTTGTAAAGGTTTCTTCGAGACATGATCAATATACCAAGTATGGTATTTTTCCTTGCAAATATGTCACATAATATGACAGCACGCGAAGGATTTACATTGTTTGGATTTGTTTTGAATTTCTTATGCCCCTTTTAAATTTTTTGAATTTCTAACTATGGTCGAATCAAGTGCATGAAGATAGGGACGAGCATCGTTAGAACTTGCATTGATATCTGAAGAAACCAATGTGTCATTATGCGTCTAAAATGATTTTTTCAAAAAATCACGGGCGTTAGATCATGTACCGTAGTACAAACCGTTCCACTTCCTCACCGATTCAAGTACATTTGTCCTTTTACCCGGATGCAAGAAAAGGTTTGAGATGTCCCGTTGGGAGATAGTCCATGTAAGGTGGTCTAGTATTTTATAAAAAATGACCGTAGCATTCAAATAATATTTGGTGGTTATCATAAAACGACCCTTCTTTTGCGGAAAATGGAAAATGACTTTTCCGTATTAAAAGGAAAACTTCCTCCCGCAACATTATTCTCCATACCAACGTCTACATGTATAATATGGGCACAGCATCACAAAGTCTGCCGTGATTCAACATACAACATCGTCATTTGACCGAAAGCCATGAAACTCTAACATGATAGGTCATTTTGTGAAGGTTTTTCGAGACATGATCAATATACCAAGTCTGGTATTTTTCCTTGCAACTATGTCACGATAATATGCCACTACCAAGGATTTACATTGTTTGATTTTTTTTTGAATTTCTTATGCCTGCTTTGAATTTTTTTGAATTTCTAACTATGTTCGAACCGCATGCATGAAGATAGGGACTAGCATCGTTATAACTTGCATTGGATATCTGAAGAAACCACATATTGCGAGACTAAAATGATTTTTCAAAAATCACGGGCTTAGATCATGTAATTGTAGTACAAACCGGACCCACTTCCTTTATCCAAAGGTATATTTGTCCTTTTTACCCGAGATGGACTTAAAAGTTTTGAGATGTCCTGGTTGGGAGATATACCATAAGGTGGTCTAGTACTTTATAAAAATTGGACTTGCATTCTAAAACAGCATTTTGGTGGTTACTTCACAAAACCTTTTTGCTCGCTGGAATATGGCTTCCCGCAGACGAAAAGGGAAAACTTTCTCCCTAACATTATTCTCCATACCAATGTCCTAAAATAGAACTTGCATTGGATCTCTGAAGAACCACATATTATGAAGTCTAAAATGATTTTTTCAAAAATCACGCGTAGATCACGCATCTATAGTACAAACCGGACCCAATTCCTACCGATTCACACACATTTGTCCTTTTACCCGGATGGACTAAAGGTTTGAGATGTCCCGGTTGGGAGATAATCCATGTAAGGTGGTCTAGTATTTTATAAAATGACTGGAAAGTATTCTGGAAACAGCATTTTGGTGGTTACTTCAAAAAAGACGCTTTTTACGCCGGAAATGGAAATGGCTTTTCCGCGGTTTAAAATGAAAACTTCCTCCTGCAACATTGTTCTCCATACCAATGTACACATGCATGCATATGGGCACAGCATCACAAACTATGCCGTGATTCACACATAACATCGGTCATTTGACCAAAGCCATGAAACCTCGAAAATAATAGGTCATTTTGTGAAGGTTTTTGAGACATTATCAATATACCAAGTTTGGTATTTTTCCTTGCAACTATGTCACATAATATGACACCACGTGAAGGATTTACATTGTCGATTTTTTGAATTTCTTATGCCTGCTTTGAATTTTTTGAATTTATACTATGGTCGAACCCGCTGCATGAAGATATGGGACGAGCATCAAGAACTTGCAATGGATATCCAAGAAACCACATATTGCGAGTCTAAAATGATTTTTTCAGAAAATCACGGAGTTAGATCATGTATCAGAGTACAAACCGACCCACTTCCCACCGATTCGCGACATTTGTCCTTTTACCCTAGATGGACGAAAAGTTTTGAGGTGTCCCGCTTTGGGAGGTAGTACATGTAAGGTGGTCTAGCATTTTATAAAATGGGACGGTATCATTCTCGAAACAAGATTTTTGGTGGTTACTTCACAAAACCAATCTGCTTTTGCGCCGAAAATGGAAATGGCTTTTCCACGTAAAAGGAAAACTTCCTGCTGCAACATTGTTCTCCATACCAATGTCCACATGCATGCATAATATGGGCACAACATCAAAAACTATGTCGATTCAGCATATAACATCGGTCATTTGACCGAAAGTCATGAAACCTCGAACATGATAGGTCATTTTGTAAAGGTTTCTTCGAGACATGATCAATATACCAAGTATGGTATTTTTCCTGCAAATATGTCACATAATATGACACCACGCCAAGGATTTACATTGTTTGGATTTGTTTTGAATTTTTATGCCCCTTTTGAATTTTTGAATTTCTAACTATGTCGAACTGGTGCATGAAGATAGGGACGAGCATCGTTAGAACTTGCATTGGATCTCCTCAAGAAACCACATTGCGGAGTCTAAAATGTTTTTTCAAAAATCACGGGCGTTAGATCATGTACCGTAGTACAAACCGTTCCACTTCCTACCGATTCGCGAACATTTGTCCTTTTACCCGAGATGCAAGAAAAGGTTTGAGATGTCCTGTTGAGATAGTCCATGTAAGGTGGTCTAGTATTTTATAAAAATGGGACCGTAGCATTTTTGAAACAATATTTTGGTGGTTCCTTACAAACGACCGCTTTGCGCTGGAAAATGGAAAATGACTTTCCGCATAAGAAAAGGCGAAAACTTCCTCCCAACATTGTTCTCCATACCAACGTCCACATGCATAATATGGGCACAAAGATCACAAAGTCTGCCAGATTCAGCATATAACATCGGTCATTTGACCAAAGCCATGAAACCTCGAACATGATAGGTCATTTTGTGAAGGTTTTTTCGAGACATGATCAATATACTAAGTCCGTATTTTTCCTTGCAACTATGTCACATAATATGACACCACGCCAAGGGATTTACATTGTTTGGATTTTTTTGAATTTCCGCCTGTTTGAATTTTTTGAATTTCTAACTATGTTCGAATCAAGGCATGAAGATAGGGGACGAGCATCGTTAGAACTTGCATTGGCTATCTCAAGAAACCACATATTACGACTAAAAATGATTTTTCAAAAATCACGGCTAGATCATGTACAAAGTACAAATCGGACCCACTTCCTATCGATTCAGCAGACATTTGTCCTTTTTACCCGTAGAGATGGACGAAAAGGTTTGAGATGTCCTGTTGGGAGATATACCACGTAAGGTGGTCTAGTATTTTATAAAAATGGGACGTATAGCATTCTAAAACAGCATTTTGGTGGTTACTTCACAAACGAATTTTTTTGCTCGGAATGGAAAATGGCTTTCCGGTGTTTAAAAGGAAAACTTTCTCATGCAACATTATTCTCCATACCAATGTCTGAAAATAGAACTTGCATTGGATCTCAAGAAACCACATATTGCTAGTCTAAAATGATTTTTCAAAAATCACGGCGTTAGATCATGTACCTATAGTACAAACCGGACCCACTTCCCCCGATTCGGCAGACATTTGTCCTTTTTACCCGGATGGACTTAAAAGGTTTGAGATGTCCATTGGGAGATAGTCCATGTAAGGTGGTCTAGTATTAGAAAAATGGGACCAGAGCATTCAAACAAGATTTTGGTGGTTACTTCACAAAACGACCTGCTTTTTACGCCGAAATGGAAAATGGCTTTTCCGCGCAAGTAAAAGGAAAACTTATCACGCAACATTGTTCTCCATACCAATGTCCATATACAAGCATAATATGGGCACAAAGATCACAAACTATGCCGTGATTCAAGACATAACATCGGTCATTTGGACCGAAAGCCATGAAACCTCGAACATGATTGGTCATTTTGTGAAGGTTTTTTCGTGACATGATCAATATACCAAGTCTAGTATTTTTTCCTTGCAACTATGTCACATAATATGACACCACACAAAGGATTTACATTGTTCGGATATTTTTTGAATTCCTTATGCCCGTTTTGAATTCCTAACTATGGTCCAACCGTGCATGAAGATAGGGACGAGCATCATTAGAACTTTAATTGAATCTCTGCATAAACCACATATTGCGAGTCTAAAAATGTTTTTTTCAAAAAATCACGGGCGTTAGATCATGTATCTGTAGTACAAACCGAACCCACTTCCTACCGATTCGGCAGACATTTGTCTTTTACCCGGATGGACGAAAAGGTTTGAGATGTCCCGCTTGAGAGATAGTCCATGTAAGGTGGTCTAGTATTTTAGAAAATGGGACCAAAGTAGTATTCTGAAACAGCATTTTGGTGGTTACTTCACAAAACGACCTGCTTTTGCGCTTTAAAATGGAAATGGCTTTTCCGCAATTTAAAAGGAAAAAATTCTTCGCAATATTGTTCTCCATACCAATGGCCACATGTATAATATGGGCACAACATCACAAACTATGCCGTGATTCAGCACATAACATTGGTCATTTGGACCGAAAGCCATGAAACCTCTAACATTATAGGTCATTTTGTGATGGTTTTTTCGAGACATGGTCAATATACCAAGTATGGTATTTTTCCTTGCAACTATGTCACATAATATGACACCACGTGAAGGATTTACATTGTTCAATTTATTTTGAATTTTTATGCCCGCTTTGAATTTTTTGAATTTCTAACTATGGTCGAACCGACGTGCACGAAGATAGGGACGCGATCGTCATAACTTGCATTGATCTCCAAGAAACCACATATTGCGAGTCTAGAAATGATGTTTTCAAAAAATCACGCGCTAGATCTTCATACTGTAGTACAAACCGGACCCACTTCCTACCGATTCAAAAATTTGTCCTTTTACCCGGATGGACTAAAAGGTTTGAGACGCCCGGTGGGAGATAATCCATGTAAGGTGGTCTAGTATTTTATAAAATGGACTAGGTAGCATTCGAAACAGCATTTTGGTGGTTACTTCAAAAAGACCCGCTTTTTTGCGCCGAAAATGGAAAATGGCTTTTCCGCATGCGAAAAAGGAAAACTTCCTCCCGCAACATTGTTCTCCATACCAATGTACACATGCATGCATAATATGGGCACAGCATCAAACTATGCTGCATTCCGCATAACATCGGGTCATTTGGACCAAAAGCCATGAAACCTCGAACATGATAGGTCATTTTGTGAAGGTTTTTTGAGACATTATCAATATACCAAGTTTGGTATTTTTCCTTGCAACTATGTCACATAATATGACACCACATGAAGGATTTACATTGTCGATTTTTTTTGAATTTCTTATGCCTGCTTTGAATTTTTGAATTTATACTATGGTCGAATCGGTGCATGAAGATAGGGGACGAGCATCGTTAGAACTTGCAATGGATATCAAGAAACCACATATTACAGTCTAAAATGATTTTTTCGTAAAATCACGGAGTTAGATCATGTACCCAGTACAAACCGGACCCACTTCCCACCGATTCTACAGACATTTGTCCTTTTACCCGAGATGGACTAAAAGTTTTGAGGTGTCCCGTTGGGAGGTAGTACATGTAAGGTGGTCTAGCATTTTATAAAAATGGGACGGTAGCATTCAAACAGTATTTTGGTGGTTACTTCACAAACCAATTGCGCTTTTGGAAAATGGAAAATGGCTTTTCAGGTATGATTTAAAAGGAAAACTTCCGCCGCAACATCAATGTCCACATGCATAATATGGGCACAACATCACAAACTATGTCGTGCATATAACATCAGTGATTTGGACCGAAAGCCATGAAACCTCGAACATGATAGGTCATTTTGTAAAGGTTTCTTCGAGACATGATCAATATACCAAGTATGGTATTTTTCCTTGCAAATATGTCACATAATATGACAGCACGCGAAGGATTTACATTGTTTGGATTTGTTTTGAATTTCTTATGCCCCTTTTAAATTTTTTGAATTTCTAACTATGGTCGAACTGGCGTGCATGAAGATAGGGGACGAGCATCGTTAGAACTTGCATTGGATATCTGAAGAAACCACAGGTTGCGAGTCTAAAAATGATTTTTTTCAAAAAATCACGGGCGTTAGATCATGTACCTGTAGTACAAACCGGTTCCACTTCCTACCGATTCGGCAGACATTTGTCCTTTTTACCCGGATGCAAGAAAAGGTTTGAGATGTCCCGGTTGGGAGATAGTCCATGTAAGGTGGTCTAGTATTTTTATAAAAATGGGACCGTAGTATTCAAACAATATTTTGGTGGTTACTTCATAAAACGACCCCTTCTTTGCGCTCGGAAAATGGAAAATGACTTTTCTGTGCGACGAAAAGGAAAACTTCCTCCCGCAACATTGTTCTCCATACCAACGTCCACATGCATAATATGGGCACAGCATCACAAAGTCTGCCGTGATTCAACACATAACATCGGTCATTTGGACCGAAAGCCATGAAACCTCGAACATGATAGGTCATTTTGTGAAGGTTTTTTCAAGACATGATCAATATACCAAGTCTGGTATTTTTCCTTGCAACTATGTCACATAATATGCCACCACGCGAAGGATTTACATTGTTTGGATTTTTTTTGAATTTCTTATGCCCGTTTTGAATTTTTTGAATTTCTAACTATGTTCGAACCGGCATGCATGAAGATAGGGGACGAGCATCGTTATAACTTGCATTGGATATCTGAAGAAACCACATATTGCGAGACTAAAAATGATTTTTTAAAAAAATCACGGGCGTTAGATCATGTACCTGTAGTACAAACCGGACCCACTTCCTTACGATTCAGCAGACATTTGTCCTTTTTACCCGAGATGGACGAAAAGTTTTGAGATGTCCTGGTTGGGAGATATACCATGTAAGGTGGTCTAGTACTTTATAAAAATTGGACGGTAGCATTCTAAAACAGCATTTTGGTGGTTACTTCACAAAACGCCTTTTTGCTCGAAATATGGCTTTTCCGTGACTAAAAGGAAAAACTTTCTCCTGCAACATTATTCTCCATACCAATGTCGAAAATAGAACTTGCATTGGATCTCTGAAGAAACCACATATTGCGTAGTCTAAAATGATTTTTTCGAAAATCACGGCGTTAGATCACGTACTATAGTACAAACCGACCCACTTCTGTCGATTCAAGACATTTGTCCTTTTACCCGGATGGACAAAAGGTTTGAGATGTCCCGGTTGGGAGATAGTCCATGTAAAGTGGTCTAGTATTAGAAAATGGGACCGTAGCATTCTCAAAACAGCATTTTGGTGGTTACTTCACAAAACGACCTTTTTACTCTCGAAATGGAAATGGCTTTTCCATGCATTTAAAAGGAAAACTTCCTGCTGCAACATTGTTCTCCATACCAATGTCCATATACAAGCATAATATGGGCACAACATCACAAACTATGCCGTGATTCAGCACATAACATCGGTCATTTGGACCGAAAGCCATGAAACCTCGAACATGATTGGTCATTTTGTGAAGGTTTTTTCGTGAAATGATCAATATACCAAGTCTGGTATTTTTTCCTTGCAACTATGTCACATAATATGACACCACACAAAGGATTTACATTGTTCGGATATTTTTTGAATTCCTTATGCCCGTTTTGAATTCCTAACTATGGTCGAACCGGCGTGCATGAAGATAGGGGATGAGCATCATTAGAACTTTAATTGGATCTCTGCATAAACCACATATTGCGAGTCTAAAAATGATTTTTTCAAAAAATCACGGGCGTTAGATCATGTACCTGTAGTACAAACCGACCCACTTCACCGATTCTAAGACATTTGTCCTTTTACCCGGATGGACGAAAAGGTTTGAGATGTCCTGTTGAGAGATAGTCCATGTAAGGTGGTCTAGTATTTTAGAAAATGGGACTGTAGTATTCTAAACAAAGATTTTGGTGGTTACTTCAAAAAATTCGCTATACTCGAAAATGGAAATGGCTTTTCCGTATGCATTTAAAAGGAAAATTCCTTCTGCAACATTGTTCTCCATACCAATGTCCACATGTATGTATAATATGGGCACAACATCACAAACTATGCCGTGATTCAGCACATAACATTGGTCATTTGGACCGAAAGCCATGAAACCTCTAACATTATAGGTCATTTTGTGATGGTTTTTTCGAGACATGGTCAATATACCAAGTATGGTATTTTTCCTTGCAACTATGTCACATAATATGACACCACGTGAAGGATTTACATTGTTCGGATTTTTTTTGAATTTCTTATGCCCGTTTTGAATTTTTTGAATTTCTAACTATGGTCGAACCGACGAAAGATAGGGACGCGATCGCCATAACTTCCATTGGATCTCAAGAAACCACATATTGCGAGTCTAGAAATGATGTTTTCAAAAAATCACGGGCGCTAGATCTTGTACCTGTAGCACAAACCGGACCCACTTCCTACCGATTCGGTAGAAATTTGTCCTTTTTACCCGGGATGGACGAAAAGGTTTGAGATGTCCCGGTTGGGAGATAGTCCATGTAAGGTGGTCTAGTATTTTAGAAAAATGGGATGGTAGCATTCTGAAACAGCATTTTGGTGGTTACTTCATAAAACGACCCGTTTTTTACGCCGAAAATGGAAAATGGCTTTCCACACGGCGGAAAACTTCCTCCTACAACATTGGTCTCCACAAAGGTCCACATGCATGCATAATATGGGCACAACAACATTGATAGGTTCATATTTAGTTCTCGTTGAGGGATTTCAGCCGGGCCGAAGCACTAATGATAGGGTGAGTGTCGATATTGTCGCGTATGGCGTACCTTGTCCCGGTTGGAGACACCAACCGGACAAACAATCAACACTAATAATAGGGTGAGTGTACATTATGTCGTAAGTGTCGACACTATGCCGAGCTGCTTGTACTATAAATAGGCATCCTTGTGAGTCCATCCTCCACCAGATTGAGGCATCTCTAATATGGTTTTCGAGAGTGGACACCACTACGACCAGTTCGGGAGATGCCGCGATCCTGGGCCTCCCAGATTCCAAGAAATCGGTCATAGAGGCACTCCTAATATGTGAAATTAGTTAGCTCCTGTGTGTATTGATCTAGTTAGAGAAGTTACAAGCTGCAAGATGGTGTGCGAGAGCAGGACACCACTACGACCAGCCAGGAGATGCCGATCCAGTCCTCCCAAGATCTCCAAGAAACTGGTCATAGAGGCACTCCCTAATATGTGAAATTAGTTATCTCCTGTGTATTGATCTAGTAAGAGAAGTTACAAGCTGCAAGATGGTATATGAGAGCAGAGACACCACTACGAGTTTGAGGAGATGCCGCGGATCCTGGTCCTCCCAGCATCTCCAAGAAACTGGTCATAGAGGCACTCCTAATATGTGACCACGCCGCTTGGAGATCAGATCTTAATGGTAAGTACGAATCGACAACTTCTTCATAGTTCGAAAAGTCGTTCTACGAATCGAGTAAGGCCTGTTTAGTCCCGTCCACCCACAAACGGGACTAACACTCAAGACATTTATTAATATTAAAACCGAGACTACAAAACCGAGACTAAAGGGCCCCTATATATAGTCCCGTCAAGCCACAAACCGGAACTAACACTCAATACGCTTATTAAACTTGGAAAATTGCAAACATCATAAGATATCCCGCCGACATGAACTAGAGTTACACAATATGAGCATGAACTTGGCATATGTCCTTCCTTATGATCGCCTGCACGTAACCATGGAGCATCTTCTTTACTTAACGGAATGCTTTCGGCCACCGTGAAGGGCAATTTCATCAAACTTATTATAATCTTCCACATGTCTTGTCCTCGATTCCCATGATGTTTCTTTTCTCTGAAAGAACTATGACGCTTTGGCTCATCATATGATGTATTAGTTTGCATATTTTTTCTTTTTTCGGTCTGGAGGACATGTCCTTCACATAGAAAACCTGAGACACATCATTGGCTAGGAAGAATGTGAAGGGAATATGCCCGAGAGGCAATAATAAAGTGGTTAGTATCGTATTCCTTATTTATGATAAATGTTTATTTTACATGCTATAATTGCATTAATACGGAAACGTTAATACATGTGTGTTTAATAAACAAAAAGGAAGTTCCTAGTTATGCCTCTCTTACAAACTATCTCGTTGATTAACATGATGATCAAAGTTTCTTGATCATGGACATTGGATGTTGTTAATAACGAGGTCACAACATTAGTGTAATGATGTGATGGACATTCATCCGAAGTATAGCATTACGATCAAAGTCATTGAGTTTATATTGCTATAACAACTTACAAAGTGATCCTAATCCTTAGACCATGAGATCATGTCAATCACTAACACCGGAAGAGTTTCTCGATAACATAAAACGTCACACCGTAACTGGGTGATTATAAAGATGGCTTCAGAACTACTAAAGTGTTATGTTGAGACCCATGGATCAAGAGTGGAATTTGTTCATCCCGATGACAGATAGATATACTCTGGGCCCTCTCGGTGATATCACATTGGTTAGCTTGCAAGCAAGTGATTTGATCACTAGAATGTTATATCACGGGAACGAGAAAAGAGTGCATGTCGTGAACGAGATCAAACTAGGTATGGAGATACCGATGATCGAATCTCGGACATGTAATATATCGTGAAACAAAGGGTTTTATACTAGCGTAAAAGGTTCACACGATCACGTAAGTCATCGTTGAATGTGTGGGAGTCGATGGATCTCCGTGTCTCACATCGATTATTGATCGGAGAAGGGTCTCGATCATGTCCGCATTATTCGAACCGTAGGGTGACACACTTAAGGGATACCGACACCATTCGTGAGCAAATAATATGCCGTAAAAAGAAAAGGAAAGGCAGAATTTATTTCACTAGACACCGAACTGCTTGGTTGAAATTGCTGAACCGGTTCTATGTGAAATTGAAATGTTGTAAGGGGTTTTATGTGAATGTTTGTTAATTAAAGTAATTAACAAAATTATGAATAAATAAATAAAAGAGTTTTATTTAAATGAGAGCTTGCATTAAATTTGGTGGAAATTTAATGCATGTGAGTGGATTTTTTAGTGGAGGCTTTTTAATGGGAGTGGAGGATTTTCATTTTGAGTGGGAGATCCACCCACATGAGTGTGGAAGAGGTGGGGTCAGCCCCATGGCTGGGCGCCATGCCCCTTGGGTGCCCCCATCTACCCTATAAAAGGCCCCCCTCTCGTCCTCTCAAAGCACACCTCCTCGTCTACATCATCCACGAGTACAACCTCGTTAACGCTATTCGGTCTTCGAGGGTATGTATTTTATGGATGTATATCCACCCGTTGCTTGTATCTAGTAGATAGATCTTGGTACATAGATGTTCACATCGTAGGAAAAATTTTGTTTTCTATGTTGTGATCCCTACAAAGGGTATCGTGAGCCGGATCTGCGAGATGCTTTGCACGGTAGTACACGATGAGTATGTGCTGGCGATGATCATTTTATTGCTTCTTAGTTGTACTTTGGATATTGGTGGCATAGTGGGATGAAGCCGACAAACTTTACATGTCCTCGCATTACGAGACCTGTTCCACGCTTGACATGCAACTAGTTTTGCATAAGTGGCTAGCGGGTGTCTCTCCTACTATAGTCAATATCTAATTTGCAACGAGTTGTCAACAATTTGGTTATCCTCGTTGTGGTTCATGTTCGTAGGTAAGAACGGTTCTATCTTCGAAAGCCCTAAGCCACGTAAAACTTGCAATGGATAAATTAGAGGCGCCTAGTTTAGATTGTTGCTGGGCTAGTGTTATGATATGGTGATGTTGTAAGTAGAAGTATGAGACGATACTCTTACAACACACATAGCGTGTAAGTTCCATAGACCTTGGCCTTACACATAAAGGTATGATAGAGATCATACCACGGTGCACATGATGGAGATCATACGCGGGAACCATATCATTCCACTAATAAACATGTGATGTTTGATAGCATCTTATATTGCTTGTTTGGCGTTTATTAGCATAATAAGATGATCCTCATTTAGATATCAATATAAAATGTGTTCTTCCTTAAGTATGCACCGAATGTTTTGTTGCTTCAAGACATCACGTGATGATCGGGTGTACTTGAATCCACGAGCATATCTCGGTCTAAGACTACACACGCCAATACTAAGGTTCTTACTTGGCGAGACTAGCATGTACAAACATGGTCTCTAACACCGATCGAAAGGTTAAGCATGACTCATATGTTTTGATATGATGAGAATATGGATGCTCGCTTTGAAGCTACGCCGACTCACGTGATGATCGGACTTGGTGTAGTGGATTTGGTTCATGTAATCACCAAAAGGCACGAGGGATGTCGTTTTGAGTGGGAGTTCATTTCTAATTTGGATTAGTAGAACTCAATTTATCATAAATTAAATCAGTGAATTTGCATAATTTGTTGTAGTCATTGGCATTCGTTCACCACCTTATGCATAGTTGTAATTGAGGTAATAGAACTATAGAATTCTGGATATGTACTTTACGAACTGGTATCGTATTGTGTTGAGTGTCAATCTAAAGTTTAAAGTTCTATTGCAAACTTTCAGCAAGATTCTATTTACTCCGTGAAAATTAATAATTGGTATTAAATCGAGAGTAACAATTCCAGTTAGTATCTTAAGTATCATGTTTGCCTCCATGATTCTTGATTGTTTTAATATCAAGTTTATCTAGGAGCTGAAAGAATTGTTTCAGAAACCATCATGTGTGGCAGATATAACGATATCTGAAACATTGTTTTGGTTGCAATATGATAGAGTATAATATGTGTTCTCATATAGGATGAGAATTTACAAAGGTTGGAGATGCTAGACATCCTAATCATCCAAAAAAGGGTTTTGGAAAGCAACATTATACTCACGATTCACCTTTATAAGCTATAGTAGCTTGATCATGAAAGTCGTCATGATAAGGATGAATAGAAGATGTATGCAAAGTGTTTACTATACTAAAAGATTACTAAAGAATGGATTTTGAAAGAACGCTTATCATTTGATGATGGTGATCTACTTCAAAGTGCAAGTCCAAAGGTATTATTATTTGAATATACACGCTTTGGACTATGTGTCATGTATATGGCGCCACTTTTGATGTTGATAGATTCTTTTAAAAGGAAAAGGAAATGCTGAAGAGAATCTATAAAATATACTTATGAAAAGAAAAGATTGGAAATATCCAATTTAGGTATATAGATGATATAAGTTATGGTTGTATTCTTTGCTTGTTAAACAATGTGGTTCTTGGTATTGGATACCGAATTGGTTGGTATGAAATTTCATACGAACAACGCAATTCATGAACCACAATGGCCTAATTAACTAGCAAGAGAATATGTGATGATGTTCATCGAAAAAACAAACCGTTGTTTGTATTTCTCTGACATCAAAGCTTGACTTCAAGATTTGTTTTAATAATTGTTATTTGAATCAGGTATTGTGAGAACAAAGGTTGTTCAAATAATTACCGTATTCCATATAAGATGGATGATTTACAAATCTAGTTGGAGAAATCACATCCATAAAACCTAATGCTAAAATGTCGCAAGACAAATGATTGAAAGATCACTTACGAAGTGACATCGCTGTTTAAATTATATTGGAAAGAAAACATGAAGAATCTCCATATTCATGGATTTTTGGAGTCTTTGATTTGATCAAGTGACGCTTGTGAGACTTTCCTCGGGATAATTAAAAATTTGTTCAAAGGCCAAAGAAGAACGAACGACTAAATTATTGGAATTTATACATATCGATGTATGTAGTCCATTATGTATAGTCGTAAGCGATGGATTTCAACTTCATATGATTTCTCTGGAAATTTGAGTGAATATTCACTTAATGAGAAAGAAGTATGAAATATTTGAAAAACGTTTCAAAGACTTTCAAGATGAAGTGGAAAATCATTGTAACAAGAAAATAAATGGTTTATGATTTTATCATAAGGGATTTGTTTGAGTTACAAGTGTAACAAGAAAATAAATGAATTATGATTTTATCATAAAGGGATTTATTTGAGTTGCAAGTTTAGCAAAACACCTAGATTTACATATCCCGAAACACCATAGGAATATTGAGTGTTTGAGATTTGTAATGAAACCTTGTTTGACATGGTTGGATCAAAGGTGTTATTGATAAAACTGCCATTATGTTTTAAAAGATTAAAGCTTTAGAGACTACCGCTTTTACACTGAAAAGAACTCCATCTTGATCCGTTGAAATGACACCATGGAAGTTATGGTTTGGGGTAAAACCCAAGTTGTCATTTCTTAAATTTTGGTATGCTAAACATAAGTAAGATGTTTACAACCGAAGTCGGATGAGCATGACTTTGTAGGTTATTTTGAATAACAATTGGTTATTCCTTCATAACACCAAGGACAAAAGGGTTTGTCGCTTGAAACGTGAAGTTTCTTGGAGAAGGAATTTTTCGTAAAAGTTAAGTGGGAGGACAATAGAACTTTGATAAGGTTAACGAACCTTAGCTAAATGTGCTGAGTTCTTGCAAGACCGAAATCGTTCCGAAGGCTGCCATAATGCTCATAGCTTATGTGCCTCAAAGGTTGTGGTCACGGAGATCTAAGTTCTTATTGAACCAAGTCGGTCGGATAAACAAATCAAATGCTGAGATTTGAGAGTAAATCATTATTGTTTGACAATGATGAACCGACTACATACAAAGAAGCGATGATGGGCCATGACTCCGTCAAATGGCTTGAAGCCATAAAATCCGTGATAGTTCCATACACGAGAAATCAAGTTTTGAACTTGGAAGACCCTCCGGAAAGGTGTAAAAACCTATCGGTCGTATTTGGATCTATAAAGAAACAGACATGGATGTTTCAATTCTATGAAATAGTCGACATGTCGTAAAGTATTTTATGACAATGTTCAAGGAGTTGACTATGACAAGATTTGATCTTTCATAGCGATATTTAGTCTGGACGGACTAAAGTAGCAACCACTACATATAATTTGGTATATGGTAGATGAATAAACAAAACAAAGTTCTTCTAATAGAATGGTTACCTAGGATGTGTACATGACACGGTCCAAAGGGTTTTGTTAAATTCAAAGGATGCTAAAAGGGCATGCAAACTTCAATGGTTGAAGTAAGCATCGCGGAGTTGGAATCTTCACCGTGATGAAAAGGAGTTTTCATCCGGAGACGATGAAGATGCTTGTATTTGCAAGAAATTAAGTGGAGGAATGAGACACATTTCTAATACATTATGTGGATGACATCTTGTTGATTAGAAATGATGTATCTTTTATTGACAAAGGTTAAGAATTTCATTTCGATGAAAGACTTAGGCAAAACCCGAATATTTAGCATGAATGTCTATAGTGGATAGACTGTGACGCTAATATGTTTATGCCAAACGTACATATATGAGATATTGAAGGAGTTCAATATAGAAACGACTAGAAACGGTTCTTGTCGCATGGAAAGAAATTGAATCAAGATTCAAGTGTATCGACACTTGATAAGTGAAACAAGATTCAAGTGCTTTGACACTTGATGAGTGAAATCACGAAAATGTTTTGATCAATCATACCATGATATGTACACATCCAGATATGTCCTATGCTCTAAGTGTTATGAGCATATACCAGAATGAATCATAAAATGATCATTGGACGATAGTAAGGATATTCTTATGATCTTTTGGAAGAACTAAGAATATATTTGTGTAGAGGTGACAAACAATTACAAATACTTCATTGTAAAGAGTTATATTGATACTAGTTTTGTCACAAGATACAAATTAAGTTTATCTCAATTTAAACTATGGGTGGCACAATGTAATGGAAAGGAGATTCCATGATGGATTTGGAAGAGTTCCAAAGTTAAGACATTGTGACGAATACTACAACAAAAGGCTAAGTATATGACTGCTATAGTAGCAGCAAATGAGGGAATTTGTGTCAAGTAGTTTGTTATCAAACTAAGGTGTGGTTCGCAACGAGATAACAGTAAAGATATATTGTGTGACAATAGTATCGACGTGTTTTAACCCCAAGGAACTAAAGGTCTCACCAAAAGACCAAATTTATACAATGCCATCTCATTGGAGAATGAGTGATGCGTGAAGACGCAAAGATATGCAAATACACACGGACCTGAAAGTGTCAGATCTGTAGATTATGTTAACCACTTGCAATTACGTATTTGGAACACCGGAAAGACATAGGTGTTCAATACACAAAGTTTTCAAACTAGATTATTGTCTCTAGTGCAAGTGGGAGACTGAAGGGAATATGCCCGAGAGGCAATAATAAAGTGGTTATTATCGTATTCCTTATTTATGATAAATGTTTATTTTACATGCTATAATTGTATTAATACGGAAACATTAATACATGTGTGATTAATAAACAAAAAGGAAGTTCCTAGTTATGCCTCTCTTATAAACTAGCTCGTTGATTAACATGATGATCAAAGTTTCCTGATCATGGACATTGGATGTTGTTAATAACGAGGTCACAACATTAGTGTAATGATGTGATGAACATTCATACGAAGTATAGCATTACGATCAAAGTCATTGAGTTTATATTGCTATAACAACTTACGAAGTGATCCTAATCCTTAGACCATGAGATCATGTCAATCACTAACACCGGAAGAGTTTCTCGATGACATCAAACGTCACACCGTAACTGGGTGATTATAAAGATGGCTTCAGAACTACTAATGTGTTATGTTGAGACCCATGTATCAAGAGTGGAATTTTTTCATCCCGATGACGGATAGATATACTTTGGGCCCTCTCGGTGATATCACATTGGTTAGCTTGCAAGCAAGTGATTTGATCACTAGAATGTTATATCACGGGAACGAGAAAAGAGTGCATGTCGTGTGAGATAAAATAGGCATGGAGATACCGATGATCGAATCTCGGACATGTAATATATCGTGAAACAAAGGTATTAAGATACTAGCGTAAAAAGGTTCACACGATCACAGAATTCATCGTTGAATGTGTGGGAGTCAGTATGGATCTCGAGTCCGCTCGATTATTGATCGGAGAAGGGTCTCGATCATGTCCGCATTATTCGCGAACCGTAGGGTGACACACTTAAGGGATACCGACACCATTCGGAGCAAATGATATGCCATAAAAAGAAAAGGAAAGCGCAGGAATTTATTTCACTAGACACCAGAACTGTTTCGGTTGAAATTGCTGAAACTGGTTCTGCATGTGAAATTGAAATGTTGTAAGGGGTTT
Organism: Avena longiglumis; assembly: GCA_030063025.1. NCBI lineage: Eukaryota > Viridiplantae > Streptophyta > Magnoliopsida > Poales > Poaceae > Avena > Avena longiglumis. The sequence continues at coordinate 12,939,060 of CP125974.1, forward strand.
TATGTGAATGTTTGTTAATTAAAGTAATTAAAAAATTATGAATAAATAAATAAAAGAGTTTTATTTAAATGAGAGCTTGCATTAAATTTGGTGGAAATTTAATACATGTGAGTGGATTTTTGAATGGAGGCTTTTTAATGGGAGTGGAGGCTTTTCATTTTGAGTGGGAGCTCCACCCACATGAATGTGGAAGAGGTGGGGGCAGCCCCATGGCTGGGCGCCATGCCCCTTGGGTGCCCCCCTCTCCCCTATAAAGTCCCTCTCCTCCTCTCAAAGCACACCTCCTCGTGAAGGATCTCTCTCCCCCCTTTAGAATTTCCCCATGGTCTCGGATCAGCGAGATACATGTTCCCGGTGGCTTTTTATGGAAGGATTTGTTGCTTCCGCTGCTTCGCTGGAGCGAGGGCGTGGAGGTTGTCGGGGTACCCGTACGTGTGTGCGATCACGGATGCACCGCTGCTTTGAGGTGCTGGACTTGATCGTGCTGGACCGGCTGGACCAGATGGACTTCATCACGATCTTGAGATCGGCAAACGTTCGTCTACATCATCCACGAGTACAACCTCGTTAACGCTATTCGGTCTTCGAGGGTATGTATTCTATGGATGTATATCCACCCGTTGCTTGTATCTAGTAGATAGATCTTGGTACATAGATGTTCACATCGTAGGAAATTTTTTGTTTTCTATGCTGCGATCCCTACAGAATGGTTCATCTCTATAACCAAGATTGTTGAGATCCATTGTTGTCATTCCGTACAACTGGTCTATCTTTACCCTTTCTCCATTCATGTTGACCCATTTGCAGCGAAACAAAGGGACCTTAAATGAGACTCCATAGTCTAGTTCCCATATCTCCTCTATGTAGCCATAGTATGTGTCCTTTTGCCCATTCTTGTCTGTTGCATCAAAGCGGACACCACTATTTTGGTTGGTGATATTTTTATCTTAGGCGATTATGTAGAATGTATTCCCATTTATTTCATACCCTTGAAAATTCAATATAGTAGAAGATGGTGACGCGGCCAACAAGTATAGCTGATCTCCAACAATGGTGTCACTCAAGAGATGTGTCCGCATCCAACCACCAAAATACTTCATGTGTTCATCTGTAATCCATGATTCAAAGCTTCCCGGGTTTTGGAGCGCATAATATGGTTGTGTTCCTCGATATATGGAGCTGCCAAGGTGAAATTATGTAGAACTGTAGTGTTCTTTAGTGAAAGAATTAGTCCCTACATATCATTGCTTTCTTTCAGTGCCTTTTCCACTTAGTCTTCCTCATGCCGCGAGGCAAAACACCAATCGGCTTAAGGTCAGGAATAAATTCAATGAAAAACTCAATGACCTCCTCTGTTCATATCCCTTGGAGATGCTTCCTTCTAGTCTAGCACGGTTATGAACATATTTCTTTAAGACTCTCATGAACCTCTCAAAGGGGAACTTATTATGCAGAAATACATGACCGAGAATGGCAATCTCTTCCACTAGGTGAACCAGGAGATGCGTCATAATATTGAAGAAGGATGGTGGGAACACCAACTCAAAACTAACAAGACATTGTACCACATCCTTCTGTAACATTGGCAGATATCTGGATTGATTACCTTCTGAGATATTGCATTGAGGAATGCACACAGCTTCACAATGGATACTCAAACATTTTCGGTAGAAGCCCCCTCAATGCAATCGGAAGCAACTGTGTCATAATCACGTGACATTCATGAGACTTTAGGTTTTGGAAATTTTTCTCCGCCATATTTATTATACCCTTTATATTAGATGAGAAGCCAGACGGCACCTTGATACTGTAAAGGACTTCAAAAAAGATTTCCTTCTCTGCTTTGGTAAGAGCATAGCTGGCACGACTTAAGTGATGCCCTTTATTCGTCTTGTTCTGTGTATGCATGTTCTTTGGGTCTTTCATAATTTGTTGGTCCTCCCGTGCTTCTGGTGTATATTTTGTCTTCCCATACACGCCTAGGAATCCTAGCAGGTTTACGCAAAGATTCTTCGTCACGTGCATCATGTCAATTGAAGAGCGGACACGTAGGACTTTACAATATGGCAGCTCCCAAAATATAGATTTCTTCTTCCACATGGGTGCGTGTCCTGTAGCGACGTCGTTCGGAACTGATTGACCGCCGGGACCCTTTCCAAAGATTACTTCTATATCCTTGACCATACCAAATATATCATCACCAGCAGGGAGTTCAGGCTTCTTCCGGTGATCTGCCTCACCTTTGAAATGCTTGCCTTTCTTTCTTACGGGATGATTGGTCGGAAGAAATCGTCGATTCGCCAGGTACACAACCTTCTTGCATTTATGCAAATATGTACCTTCAGTCTTATCTAAACAGTGCGTGCATGCCTTATATCCCTTGTTTGTCTGTCCTGAAAGGTTACTAAGAGAAGGCCAATCATTGATGGTTACAAAAAGCAATCCTCGTAGGTAAAATGGCTCATGTTTGTTCTCATCCCACGCATGTACACCTGGTTTGCCCCACAGCTGTAAGAGTTCTTCAACTAATATCCTAAGGTACACATCAATGTCGTTGTCCGGTTGCTTCGGGCCTTGGATGAGCACTGGTATCATAATGAACTTATGCTTCATGCACAACTAAGGAGGAAGGTTGTAGATACATAGAGTCACGGGCCAGGTACTGTGACTGCAGCTCTGCTCCCTAAAAGGATTCATGCCATCCGTACTTAGACCAAACCATAAGTTCCTTGCGTCACCTGCAAAGTCCAGGAAGTCTCTCTCGATTTTTTCCACTGTGACCCATCGGGGGTGTCTCGACTTCCGCCTTTCTTACGGTCTTCTTTGTGCCATCCCAACAACCTAGCATGCTCTGCTTCGAACATGCGTTTCACCCTTGGTAGTATAGGAGCATACCACATAACCTTAGCAGAACCCTCTTCCGAGGGGCTCTCCTCAACATCACCAGGGTGATCTCGTCGATCTTATACCGCAATGCATTGCATACCGGGCATTTATCTAAATTTTCATACTCCTTACCGCGGTAGAGGATGCAGTCATTAATGCATGCATGTATCTTCTACACATCTAATCCTAGAGGACAGAGAGTCTTCTTTGCTTCGTAGGTACTCTCGGGAAGTTCGTTATGTTTTGGAAACTTCGACTTCATTATTTTCAGCATCTTTTCAAATTAGGAGTCAGTTAGACCACACTTTGCCTTCCATCGCAGCAATTCCAAAGTGGTATGTAGCTTTGTGCCGCCATCTTCACAATTTGGGTACAACAATTTCTTGTGATCTTCTAACATGCCCTCTAACTTCAACTTCTCATTTCTGTTTCACAATCTCTTTGCATCGAAATGACCCTACCAAGTTCATCGGGATCATCGATGCCCGCTCTTCACCTCCTTCCTCTTCATTGTCTTCCATTGCAAGATCATTGTATTTAGAAAACATATGATGATAGTTGTTATCATCATCTTCTTCTTCACCGCCTTCCATCATAACCCTCTTTCCCGTGCTTGGTCAAGCAATTATAGTTGGGCATGAAACCTTTCATAACTGGTGGTCGCGAATGATTTTTAGGAAGAGTACTCCTTGTTTTTCCGACATTGAACACATGGACAACGATAAAACCATTCTCTTTATTTGTCGTAGCCACATCGATAAATTTATCCACGCCTTTAATGTACCCGTGTACACGCGGTCACCCTACATCCATTCCGACCATTCATCGCATCATATAAGTAAGTTTATCAAAACAGGATATCATAAATAGTGAAATGATCAATTCACATCGACACATGCATTGTATCAATGACAGAAAAGATAAGATTGCTAACCTCAATCGAGGGAAATAAAGAGGAGAAAGCTCAAGTGCGTCTGACACCTTCTATATTTTTGTTATGTGAGAAATTGAACGGATCATTCACTCAAACATTTCATCAAACACCTTGAATGCATGCATAGGAAAAAAATAAACTAGCACACCTCTCACACCTTCCACCAATAAAAAACAGAGGGGAGGCAGAGGGCTGGGCGTCGTATTTATAGAGGGCGGGATCATACGTCCCATTTAGTCCCGGTTTGTGTTACAAACCGGGACGCATGCCTCCGGCCACCATGCCCGCTCGAACCGAGACGCGTGCCAGCATTAGTCCCGGTTGCGTCACGGTTATGGGGCGCGAACGGATAGCCTGTTTTCTACTAGTGTCGGTTATGTGTAGTCGGAACCAGGACATTATCAGTAATAAGACGACCAGAAACAAATGCACTCTGCATAAGAGAAATTACCTCGGGCAAAATCTCCTTCAGTCTCAAGGCCAACATCTTGAAAGTAATTTTGTAAATCACATTGCATAGGCTAATTGAATGGAACCGAGTGACCAATTTTGGATTGTTCACCTTAGAAATTAGCACCAGCGTGGTATCATTCCATCCTTCAGGAATCTGCCCCGTATTCAATGCATGCAAAACTTCTTGTGTGATCTCTTCCCAACATAAACTCCAAGACTTCTTATAAATATTGCATGCAGGCCATCGGGCGGTCCTAGGGGCTTTATAGTCTCCAATAATGTGAGCTGCCTTCTTCATGCCCTTCACCGAAAAAGGAGCCTTATTCATGGGTAAAGACTATACAACGGAGGCCGATGTGAGTCGTTTCCTCGGACCACTCTAGAGACGTTGATTGCTTCCTCAATCCCACGAGTTTGTTGTTGCTTCCTTCGAATCAGTTTTCTTATTCAATTAATACACACGGTGCCATAAAGCCTCCACTAATTGAGAGATACCGGAAACACATCCCCTAATCAAGCGACCAGGTGTAGGATGCACCCCACCGATCCCCTCCTCTTCCTCACACCACATCTCGCCTTGCTCTGCTTCTTTAGCCGTCCGCCTGTCCTCGTGCACATATTCCTCTCCGCTCTGCCATGGATATCCCACAATGCCGCTACCATATGGTCTAGGTCCTCGTGTGCCAGCACGGATGAAGCTCAGACGCGAGGGGACGTCGGTAGGGAAGAATTGACCGGGAGGGCAGAGGTGGGCGGCGATAGAAGGTGGTGGTGTTTCGGTGGCTGCTTCCGAATCAGTCGGTCATTGACCAATTCCGCTAGAATGTTGCTCAGGCTCTGAGTCACGATGTTGGGCTCATTCCCGTGGCGGCGTGGCTGTTCCAGTCTTAGACTCTTCAGGAGCATCTCTAAGGGTAGCGACATAGGAAGCGAGTAGGAACTAGGAAGCATGTACTAGCATGATCAATCAAAGGAAAACATGACTAACAACTCAAGCGTATGTATGGAAGCAAATTCTATTTGCTAGAGCATTTTATTATTTATTTTGAAGCCTATCCATAGTTTGTTTAATTTCACTATTAACATAAATAAATATTTATTTTATTGGAAGCATTTCTCTAGTCAACGGAAACAACATGTATTTTTGTTGAAGCATTTATCTAGTTGACGGAGATGAATTTTACGAATTAGAAAAAAATTTATATTAAATTGAAGCAAAATCATTCACAGTGGAACCAATTTTTTTGGTGGGAGGAAACATAATCTTTCTACACTGAAAAGTATTTTTACATTAGAATTTTACATTAGAAAAGAATTTCTTTCATAAAGAAGCAAATTCATTTACATCCGAACCAAATCTAAGCTATACCTGAAGCAAACGAGATGTCTAAATCGTAATTAGTATCCTTGAAATCTAGAATAATTAGTTTCTCAAAATCAGGAGCAATATGCTCTGTCACACCAGAAAAATGATGCTTCCAGAGTCAAACGCCCTGAAAACTAATGCTTCGATGCATGGAGAGAGGTGATTCCTGCCAATGATGCTTCCAAATATTTTGGAAAATACATCTTAAAAAGTCATTATTTACTGGCGAGAAATAAATTACCAAAAATAAAGACTCTGAATTGTGAGATTTAGTGTGATATACGGAAGTAGTTACAACAGTGAAGCATCACGGAAACTAGTCAACAACCAGGTTGCACTTGTTTCTGTTGCCCAATCGGACGCCTATGTGATTCGCATCCTATGGCAATGTACTAGTCCGATGATTTTCTAGTATCGGCATCCGATGCCTAGTCATGTCCACCGAAAAAGGAGCAAGAAGTTTCTCATTCATTGCAAGGGTAACTCTAGGTTGTATTTTTTCTAACACCTCCGGATCAATTGCCTGAATCTCAGAGGTAAAGATGTTAGCAAAATAATGAAGCACGGAGAGTTTTAGATCTCGAGTACCTTCTACCCAATTTCCATTCTCATCTTTCTACTTCCTCCGATCCATATTAATTGACTTTAATTTGTCAAAATTTGCATGAACCTATATACTAAATAGTGTCTAAATTCATTCAATCTAGACAAATTTGAATCAATTAATATGGGCCGAAGGGAGAACTTTCCAATAAAGTTCTTTTTCCGACGAGCCGATGCAAAATTATGAGAAAACGAAGTGTTCCTGTTCCCATGTTGGATCCAGTTGGCCCTGGATCGTTGCGTCCAGTACACTTTCTCTTGCTCTAGTAATAGCTCGATGAGATTGGACATTTCCTTTGCATTGGTCTCGCTCTCGTCCGTAATCTGCCCATTTATTAACGCCTCATTCACTTCTCGTTGGGCCTTCCGAAGCCTCTTCTTCGGTTGTCGTAAATGGTTGAGTCCCATATGCATGGATGGTTGTATGGAGCCGGCCTAGGAGGCCCATGACTCCACCCGATTCAGCTCCAGCTACCGCCCAAGCATCGTCAACTACCTGGTGGAAGCCCTCTTACTTAAGCAACCTCGCCTCAAAGCGATGAGGTCCTTTTTTGCGACTGCCAAGCTCAGACTGGAAGAAAATTCCACTGTTTTGAGGCGGTCCGGTCGAGGTGGTTAGCTGCGGCCGCCTCGAACCCCCCGTGTTTATTGTGTGGTTGACATCTGGCACCATTGTGCTAAGATGGCGCGCCAATTCATGAGGGGTTGGGGAGCTAACTTGGGGGGCGGACCTTCGTGCCCAGAAGGCGTCGCTTAGGGAGATCCAAGCTTTGGATCGAGGCTGACCTCCACGGCCTCTCGGACGAGGAGTGGTCCCATAGATACTCGGAGACCTCCATTATGGAGATCTACAAGGGAAGAGGCGCTCAAGTACAGAGCTGGGACGGTCCAGGGAGTCGAACGGCCTACTTCCATGCCGTGGCAAACGGTAGGAAGCGGAAGTGTTCGATCCTCCTCGGGAGGGCGAGGACTGTTGAAATCCCCACAGGCTCTCTCGCCCATATTTATTCATTCTCTGGGACCTCTTCTGGCGTCCGCGCCGGGTCTCTCGGCCCCGGACTTCGGTCGGCTGCCGCTGGTCTCCCAGAGGAGAATGAGGACCTCACCGTCCTTTTCTCTCGGAGGAGGTGGCGGCCCCAAGTCCATGAAGGTTAGCTCGGCCCCGGCCCCTGATGGGTTGCCCGTGGGCTTCTTCCAGACTTCCGCCTCGGCTTCACGGTGATTCTCCGGATGTTCCAGAATTCTATGTTGGGACCCACGGTGATGTCTCGCCGAACCTCGGCGTTACTCGATCCCCAAAGTGGTAGGGGCCACGGACATCCACCACTTCCGCCCGATTACTGTGATCAACGTCATCCAGCGCCTGTTCGCCAAGGTCTGTGCTCTCCGTCTCGCTCCGGTGCTGGAGCGACTTACCCACCCTCTCCAGTTCGCCTTCTTGAAGGGACGCCTCATTCATGACGACGTCCTGGCCTTCCATGAAATTATTCATGAAGTCAAGACTCAACGTCAACGAGGGGTCTTTCTCAAGCTGGACTTCCAGAAGGCCTATGATCGCTTGGACTGGGCCTTCTTGAGGTTGGTGCTGGAGAGGCGGGGTTTCGATGACCGTGTGATCCGTTGGATCATGCAGTTCGTGATGAGTGGGGCGTACGCGATCAACATCAATGGGGAGATTGGCCCATACTTTCGCCCTTCCTGTGGGGTTAGGCAGGGGGACCCTATTTCCCCCCTCCCGTTCAACGCCGCGGTGGACGCCCTGGCGGAGATTTTGGATAGGGCCAGAGCAGCTGGCCACATCTCGGGGGTGGTGGGCCATCTGATCTCGGGCGGTGGAATTTCCCACCTCCAGTACGCTGATGACACCTTGATCATGGTTCAGGGCTTGGCCCTGGACATTATTAACCTGAAGTTCCTGCTGCTGTGTTTCGAGTCTTTGTCTGGGCTGACGATCAACTTCGACAAGAGCGAGGTGATGATTCTCGGTTACTCCGACACGGATCGCCAACGGATTGCTGATAACCTGAATTGCAAGCTGGCGGACTTCCCTATTACCTATCTGGGAATCCCCATCCGGGAGACTAGAGTTCTGATCAGAGATTTGGCCCCCTTGGTCTGGAGGGTACGCTGCCACAACCGTGGCGGGCACGCCTTACGACCAAGGGGAGCAAGTCCATACTGATTAATTCATGTCTCTCGAGTCTGCCCATGTACCAGATGGGCCTATACCTTCTGCCTGAGGGGACCCATGCCGACTTCGCCAAGAAGTTGTCTAGGTTCTTTTGGGCCGCAAGGGATGGCCATCAGAAATATCATATGGTAAAATGGGCTGATGTTTGTGCCCCCCAAATGGCTTAGGGATCCTTGACTCTAGGCGCTTTAATGTGGCGCTGATGCTGAAGTGGGTATGGCGCATCCTTAGGGATGATGGAGGACTCTGGCTGCAGCTTATCAAGGCCAAGTACCTCCGGGGTCGACCACTCCTGGCATGTGAGCAGCGGGAGGGGTCTCAGTTCTGGAGAGCCATCCAGGAGATCAAGCACTTCATTGGCTTGGGCGTGTCCTTTGGGGTGGGGAGTGGCGGTGGGGTGCGTTTCTGGCTTGACCCGTGGGTACTCCCTATCCCGTTGGGGGTACAGTTCCCCGGGCTTTTCGCCATTTCTGCTTCCCCTGCGGCACTGGTGGCTGAGGTCTTTGACGAGGGTCGCTGGAACATCCTGTTCCGGCGTTACCTAGCCATGGACGAAGCCGAGGACCTGGTGCAGCTGCGGGGCTCCCTCCCGGCAGCCTTAGCGTCCTCCCCGGATGTAGCATCTTGGCAGCTGCAGCCGTCCGGGGAGTTCTCCGTGGGCTCGGCCTACTAGGCCCTGTTCCAGGGCCCGGAGCTGCCCTGGACCTCCCCCTTGTGGAAGGCCCCCCTTCCGCTTAGTATTAGGATCTTCGTTTGGCAGCTGCTTAGGGACAGGCTCCCCTCGGGGGTCGAGGTGGCCAAGCGTCATGGCCCGGGCACTGGTCTATGTCCCCTATGTGGGACGCCGGAGACCTGTGCCCATATTTTGTTCTCCTGCTCGGCGGCGCGAGCACTTTGGTCCTTTGTCCAGGAGGCGCTGGGTCCTGCTTGGCAGGAGCAGGAGCTCGGGGAGTTCCTGCAAACCCAGTGAGCCAGGAGGGCGCCACCTCTTCTGGCTCTTGTTTGCGGGCATCTCCTGGACCTTGTGGAATGTGCGTAACAAGATGGTGATCGAGAAGATCTTCCCCTCCCGCGTGACTGACCCAGTTTTCTCCATTCTTGGCTTCCTTCAGCAGTGGTCTCCCCTGGTGCGGCAGCGTGACCGGTCGGCCTTCGACGACACTCTTCGGACCTTGAGGACAACGGCGCTCCCCCTCTCGGCCCCGGCCTCGTCGACCCCTTCGGTGGCTTGAGTGTCCCTCCAGTCATGTAGTCGTACCGTTTTGTTTTATGTTTGGGCTTGTCTGTGTTGTGGCCCCAGCTGTCCGACGCTTCCTTTTCTTTCTTGTTTAGCCTCGGCCTGCTTGGATGATGTACGATCTTGGTTGTGGATGTTGCTTTATTTATAAAACGGGGCGAAAGCCTATTTCGAGAGAAATTCCACTGTTTTTACATGCAGCCACAGTAGCGCTTGCCCAACCTGCATGAACTAACACAGCTCCGTGTGAGTCCTCCTTTACGACCATGGAGATGTGTGTCACCTCCGCTTTCTTCATCCTCGATCCACTATATATACCCAACCGCTGCAGCATGGTATCAGTCTCGTCCTCCTCTACACCCAACCGCAACCGCTGGAGAATGGCATCGATGACCTCCGCTTTCTTAATCCTCGATCCACTGGCCTGATTCGACGAGTTCGAAGGACTCGCCATGAAAACGAGATTGAAACCCTCGTTCGAAACCCTAGGAAGCTTTTCATCGGAGAACTGAAACAAGGCCCTCAACTACACTCCCTAGTCCCTACCCGACCAGATCAAACCGATTGGGGCTCAAGACAGACTCCGTACGGTACGTGCCGGAGAATTCGAAGGATCCGGCGTAGAGGAAGCAAAACCCTAGTTTCCCTGGCGTCGCCAAAGCCCTAGGTCGTCGGGGATAAGATATTGAATATCTAGAATTTTTTTTCTTCTCTTTGCGAATCCAACTGTTCTGGTGTTGACCAGGTCTAACTTAATTTTCGCTCAAGTAGGAGTTAATTACTAACAAGACCGGTTTATATATATATGGTTGATCACTGAAGACGGAAACAAGTCCAAGCCGGACTCCACACCGAGACAAAACGCTTTATATTGGAGTACAAGTTGGAAAAGGAAACGAGTCGCGGCCCTTATCATATCAGCCAGGCGAAACCTCGTCCCGGACGCCACTAGCGACACAGCTCCAGACCCGTTGGCATCTACGCCGCCACTGCCACCGCCACCGTACGTGCTGCCCTTCCAAGGTAACCACGCCGCGCTGCCGACGGTGGCACGTAAAATTCCACGACGCCGTACGTGCTCTGTGTGAGTCTTCCTCCATTACGACCATGGATGTCGGTCCATGCTGGGCCTCTCTCCCGCCCGAGCTCGTCCGCCACATCGCCGACTGCTTCCTTGCCACCAACGACATCGACTACTACATGGGCTTCCGCGCCGTCTGTCATGACTGGCGCCATGCCACCGACGACCCAACCAACACCTGGGACGTGCGTTTTCAGCCTTGCCGGTGGATCGTCTTTCGCGAGGAGGGAAGCCGCCAGAGCTCCCACCTCTTTGTGAATACCTCAACCGGTCGTTTCCACCGCAAGGACATGCCGATGCTCAGCAAATTCGACCAAGTTGCAGCTACCAAAGGTGGCTTCCTTGTCCTTGTAGACAAGACCGGCCATGCTGCCATGCACGTCCTCAACCCTTTCACCGGCTACATGTCCTGTTTCATGGCGTCATCCATGAGTGTCCGCATAACGACGAGCGCCTCCACCGTCTTCGGTTCACCGCCCACTCTCGTGCTCAGTGACCGACGCGGCGAGCTACATAGAGTAGATCTCGACTGTAGGCACATCTCTGTTAGCCATGAGAGCGGGCTCCATCGTCGCCTGATCTGGCAAGCAATCGCCAACGGTGCCTACCGCCTGATGGGGTGCCCATTCTCGGATGATCTGCTCAAGATGTTCTCTTCCGATCAGATCAAGATGCTTCGTCAGCACCATGGCTTCCTAGTCGAGTCGGATGCAGAAGCGTTGATGGTCCTTAAACATGAAACCGGAGGCATGGAGGTTTTCAAAGTCGACGCATGTAGGAACGTGAGCGGGCCCTTGAAGAGCATCGGCTACGACCGTGCAATCTTCGTTGGATTCTGTAAGAGCGTGTCTATCGACGCCGGCAAGTTCCCGTCCATCCAGGGCGACTGCATCTACTACGTGAAAGCCGAGGATAAGTATCCATACAATGATATGATCTATAGTTATGACATGAAGAAGGGGAAAGAAGAGATGGTCTGTAGAGCGAAAGACACCGAGATGGTCTTCGTGTACGACGCAAAGAAGGGAAGAACAGAGATGGTCTGGAGAGAGGTAGACACCGGAGGTGTTTATGATAGAAGAGGTGTCAAGATCATTCGGCTCCTATCTAGCTACACCACGACATCCCCGTATATGGCGACGTGCAAACATGAACAGATGTTTCTATGACGACCGAAGGATACTCGCGCGGCACAAAACCAGAAACCACAATAGTACTAGTTCTGACTGAATTGACCAAGGGCCAAGGCTATATTGAAGTGAATGCATGGCTGAATGCAACAGCACAAAATGCATGCGGCAAGAGGGAGAAGTATATATCCATCTACCGAGTACCGACGTGCAGAATGGGTGGTTTGTGTTTCACTTAGGTACGGGGAACTCCTACGTCTCAGACGACTGTCAGGGGACTGACGTGGCTGGCTCAATCGAATGGAAACATGCATGGTTTATAAATAAAAAACTGCAACCAGATGGCTCAATCGAATCTTGGAACCAAAATCCAACGGTGAACAAGATGATTGAGAAATAACTATTTCTTAGATGCTTGAGAAGTAGCAAAACCGTAAAATAATGCATACATACTTCTTTATTTATTATTCACCAAAATCTTACGTCGAGATCCACCGGCTCCCTCGTCTCGTTCCGGAGCTCCTTCCTGCCGCCGGAAAGGGAATCTCTCTCCGGCTGGTCGTCTCGTCCCCGACGGCTGGTACTCATCAGGTGCGAGCATCACAGTGCGCACCGAGGTAGGCCTGTGCGGCCGCACCCGGCCGCCCGCCTCGTCATCGAATTGGACACGAACTGAGTCAAACTGGATGTGCTGCCGTGGAATTGGATTGGTGTGTAGTAGCTAGAAAAAGGGTAGCACTACACGTCCTCTCCGGGGATATTGGTTCCGGATCCTCTTGGTCGATAGCGCGATACAGTCTCAAAACTACCATCTCTTCTCACTTTTGCTACAAAAAACCCGGTTTTACTATAAAATATCTCGTTTTTGCTATATGTAGCAAAAAAAGTTTGGCCCTAGAAATAGAAAAAAAAGACCCCACCAAAGATTTTGTAGCGAAAAATACCCCAATGTAGCAAAGCTGGATTCACCGGAGACTTCGTATCAATTACATTGTGCAATTGTAGCAAATTAGGAGAACAAATGTAGCAAAAAAGTTGTCTTAACGTAGCAAAAATGACACCGTCGGAGACTTGCCGAACCTCTCTACCGGATACCTCATAGCAAAACCATAGAACGGTTGTAGCAAAAAATTATATAAAAGTAGCAAATATGAATAGTAGCAAAAAAATATGTAAGGTAGCAAAATGCTTGTAGCGTCGACACACAACAAAAGTAGCAACACCGGTCAACTAGATTAGCAAACACCGGAGACTGTTGTAGCACCACTGGACGTCTTAGGTCGCATTGCCATCGCTAGAGGCCATGGCTGTAGAATCCGACATCATGGTCGCAACAACCATGTCTGCTCTTTCCCAGATGAGCATGTCCACCGTGGACTCCATCTCCGGCGACAACATGACGCTAGAAAATCTAGGGTTTGGGGGAGCATCGGAGACTGCCGCTCGCAGCAGCAGCAGGGAGCACCACCACCAGCGCGCGCACCAACGAAGGAGAAGGCCGCGAGGGGCAGGGAGCTTCCACAGCGTGCCAATGTCGAGGTTGAGGTCTTCATCATCGAAGGCCAACACCTCTGACTCGTTGATGAGCCCCGTGTCGAGTACATTCCCGGTGACCCGCCGGAGACCTCGTCGTCCTTGGTTGTGCCAGCCTTGCCTTCAGGTGAGGAGGGAACCGGGAGGGAGAGGTGGAGGGGGAAGGGACCGGGGAAAGAGGGAGGAGGAGGCGGGCGTGGGGTGAATCAGGGGAGAAGATAAGGTATATGGGGGCCATGTTCGTAGGCGCACCCGGACGATGGAAATAATAGTAACCCCGTGTGAGGGGATCATTTTCCCTAGAAAAAGGGAAATAATTGGAAATCCTCGTCGCCACTAGCTAGATGTTGGATTTATTTGTATACAATTTGATTCAATTGGATTTATTTGTAACAGATGACAGGGATATGCAGGTGCATGTTGGATATGATAATACAGGAATCCTAGCTTCCGGACATGGAATTGTTTGCAACTTTGCATGACCTAGGTGTAACTACCTCGGTGAACTACGCTCCTAGATACAAGCCTGGATGAGGGATAGTGGTTGAAATAGTACGGTGGGGCCCCAAAAGCCACTCACTGGTAGTCCTTTCAGACGTCCCAACCACTACCCTCTCAACGGACCTGTCAGGCGGCGTGGTCGGCGTGCGAAGAGATCAACTACGACACAAGTGGGTATGTACGCAAGCCACCATACAAGAGTACATCAGAGCCACACCATCTAGAAAGAAAGGAAATATACCAACGCCATACGGCAAGATTCAAATGACCTAGATAAATCTATATTTTAGGATAACTCCTCATACAACACACATCAGAGTATCATGCGGAAGCGGCAAACAAGATCCGAGTACGGATAAGAAGCAAATCGGCATAAGATGCCGGAGAAAATAAGCACATCCCAGCTACAGTCTCACGGATCCCGTTCGGAATCTCTACACCATACGATCGTTGCCCACATCTTGGCTTCTTCCACCCAAAGATCCGTCCTGAGAAGGTACCTGTTCATCTGAATCAAGAATTTATCGTGTGAGACCCTAAGGGTACTCAGCAAGACTTGATGCCTCTAAAGGGGACACAACCTGGGGTGACGCAATTGCAGCAAAAGATAAACCCTAGCAATTCTACAGATAAACGCTAACCATCCGCCTAACCAATGATAGACGGATGTCCGTGAATTTAAGTACAACAGTTATTATGGTAATCTCATCCGATCCATCCTCCTCCCTGCTTACCAACAAGGAAGCGGACGAACAACCCCCCATCCGTTGGCAAATTTTATTAACCATTCCATGAGTATTGCGCTATTTACTAGTCAAGTTACTTTAGTCAGATTAAAAGCGGTACTTTAGTTATGCTTGTCTATGATCAAGAAACTGTGCTCCAAGTCGTCCATATCCGCGGACACGGCTTTCAGAAAGTTTTACCCGGCCGGGGTGCGCCAATAGCAACACACGCTCGATCAACCTCGGAAAAACCAAATCAAAACCCAACGAGGCTTTCACGACTGAACAATCACAGGATTAAGAAATATTTCAGGGGGCCACCCCTTGAAGTATACCCGCAACGGAGTAAGCAAGCTCCGAGACGGACACAAGGTTTGCGACAATGGCTGTAAGCGACAACAGATCCCCAATCGGGGACTGTCGATACCGCGTAATCACTCCGCTTACCTAAATAAAGCGACAAGGTGCACCTCGCACAAACATAAATACAGGAGCATGGCATAAGTACAGATAGTAATAAAACCTCAAACTAGTTTGTGGCCCCAAGAAATAAGACGGAATCAAGCTCTGGTCCAGGGGGTCCCATATACCTCCGGATGTGGATAGCGCGATAAATCAAGGAACAGGAATCAAGTACTCGGGGTCTTACGGACACAAGTGAGCAGGAAAACCAAATAGCGTATGTTGCTCACCGGTGCCACTTTCTTTAGTTATCCCAGAACTACTCAGGTTAAGTTGTTTAGGTACCTCATTATTCATCATACTCTCACAAACCCTACACATGCTGTTCTACGACTCGCATGGCTCAAACAACTCCTATAGTAGTGGCTCATGGGATGGAGGATACAAGCTTGGTGGGGTTTAAAAGTAAAGGCTATGCATACTTGGGATTCAATTTAATGCAATCGCGACTCGATTATGCAAGAGTAAGATAGAGGCAATAGGTACTGTATGTATGCAAGCATGTGGTAGTGCTTGCCTGGTGTCTCTGTTGAAGCAAAGGGCGGTTCTGGGTAGTGCTCCTGGTTCTCTTGATACAACCCCGCCAAGGTGTCATCCGAGAAAACCAAACAAACAAGGCCAACATGAATATAGAGCACAAGCATATGAATAAGATGCGTCAAGCAAACAATCATGCCATGATGAATGATGCACAATTTACATGGCAAGTAAAGTAGCATGGCATGGGTGAGGTGTGGAGGACAAGAAAATAACATTTGAATTGGTTTTTAGTCACATTTTGTTGCCATAACAATTGTTGTTTAATATATATTTATATGATGCATGCTGCAATTGAAGTAATGGATAGCATAAACAGAAAGGTCTCGTCGAGCTGATCAATTTAGACATATCATTTGCTAAATTTGGAGTTTTAAAACAAAAGTTATTAAATTATTAAATTCTAGTGGCAATTGATGTAATTTAAACAAACTTGGAATTTTAGTTGTGCAAAAGTCAAAATAGATGGCATATTTGAATTCCTCTCATCTTGCTGATATCCATACATATATTATTTGTCAAATTTGGATTAAGTATGGAAAAGTTATTGGAAACTGAATTTGAATTTTGAATTTGCAAATTATTTAACAGGATTTGAATTCAAAACAGCTCTGAATCGTTTTCTACACAGCTCAGCCCAGCCTGAGTCGCAGACAGGTGGGCCAGGGGGTTCTCTGGCCCACACGCCAGTGCCTGGAACAAAACTGGACCGCGGGTTTATTAACCAAAACAACAGGAACCTTTTTATAAAACTACCAGAGACACTGACAACGGGCCTGGAAGGACCGCGGGTTGGTGAACCAAAAAGGGCAGGGGGCTATTCGCGAAAAGAACACGCGGACGCGCTAGCGAACGAGGCGGCGACAGGTGGCAGCAGGGAGGGACCGCGGGTTGCAAAACAGCTTTCCCTGGGAGCCTTTTTGCAAGATCTCCACGGTCGCTGGCGGGTGGCCGACCGCGGCGTGAGGCGGAAAACGGGAGGTTCTAATCGCAACGACCGCATTGTCGGACGGCAGCAGCCTTGGCGCTTGGGCTGGCGGCTGCGTTCGCCGACTTTGGCGACGCGCCGCTTCCAAACGCCACGGACCCAAAACGAAAAACGAAGAGGAAAGCTAGGCCTACAACTTTGGTACAGGGTGCTAGCGCGGAGGTGGCCTGTGGCGTGCGGGGCAGAGCTCTGAATATGTCCAGATCGTCTGCTGCTGCAGCTGCTGTTGCCAGCGCGCGCGCAGGGCGTTCGACGGCGGCGCCGGAGCTGCGTTGCGCTAGGGGGCAGAGGGGCATGTCTGGGGCGGAGAAGGCCTCACCATGTGCTTGCCGGCGAGGTCGATTCGGCCTGCGAGGGCGGTGATCGCTGGCGAGGGCGGCGAAGCGCCCGGTACTCGGGCACGGCGGCGGCGGTGCTCCTCCGGCGGGGTCCAGCGGGTTCCGGCGCTGACGGGCGGGGGAGGTCGGCACTGGTCTCTGAGCGTCGCCGGGGAACTCTGGAGCGGAGGGGTGCTGGGGGCGCCGATTAGGGTTTAGAGGTAGGGGGCATGGTCGAGGGGATGGGAAAGGAGGAAGGTTCTGGGATCCTGGGAGGTTGGGGCGACGAGGGGCAGATAAAAGCGAGAGAGGGCAGGAGGGTTGCGTGGGAGGGGTGGTACGGTCTAGGTTGGGTGAGGGCTTCTTTGATGAAGGAGGAGTAGATAGGACATGGGGTATGGGGCCAACTAGAGGGGAGAGAGAAAAAGGAGGAGGCAGGGGTGGGGTCATGGCGTGTAGATAAGAGAGAGGAGAGGAGGACCCGGCCATGTGATCAAGAGAGAGAGAGGGACAAGGCCGAGAGGAGAGAGCTAGGATGGGGTGGGGTAGCTCGGGTGGTGGAGTGAGGAGGTGAGGTGAGAGGGAAAGGTGGTGTAGCTAAGGTTAGGTGAGGGTTTATGTTTAGGTTTAGCTAGAAGAGAGAGAGAGAGATGGTAGCTAGGGTTTTGGTTTAGGCTAGATGTGGATTAGGGTTTTGCTAAAGAGATAAGAAAAGATGGAGGGGTGCTAATCTTGGTTAAGCAAGCTTCAAGTACAAGCTCAAAGCAAGATCAAGCAAGAAAAAGGGAAGAGGAGATGGCCATTTGATGATGTGTCCTCCTTTGGCCCATGCATTATCCAAGCAAGGAACAAGCAAGATCCAAAGAGAGGGGGGGGGGGTTGGTTGGAGCATGCCACATAGCACATGTGTGTGCAAGGAGCATGGGGTAGGGGTTTAGCTAAAGGGAAGAAGAGAGAGAGATGGTTTGAAGAGGAAAACTTCAAGCACAAACCAGATTAAGCAAAAGAAAAGGTGCTCCCTTAAAATGCAAACAAGAACCAAAAACTGGAAAAGGTGTACTTGCATGGCCCATGCAATTAATTAATGCCAAGTTATTCTTGTGAAGACAATGTTATAATCATGGCATTATCCATATGCATTCCCAATAGATGGGCAAGGCCAAGCAAAGGTTATGGGTGAATCCAACCAACAACATGGGCTAGAGGTAACTCAATAAAATGCCAAGCCCATATTATTGGATGGTGGAATCATAAGGTGGTGAAAGAAAAGGTGGTGGAGTCAAAAGAGAGATGCCCCCAACTCAACTTGGGCATATAACAATGTATCAAGAGCCAAATACAATATCAAGAGGCAAATACAATTAATCATGCACATGAGATAAGAACCAAACAAGAAAGGGTTTTATATGATGCACAAATGCAAGGTGGTATGATGACATGAGCATGATATGATGATGATGCAGCAATTATATGTTGGAGTGGCCCATTTTATTATTATGACATGTAGCATTACAGGGGTTAGACAACTGGGATGCTACACTAGGGATATGCATGTTTTATTTAAAAATTGGTGACTATTTCAAGTGTTTTGTTTAGAGGTGAGACCTACTTGATTTTTTGAAAGCAACAAGGCATCATACAACTAGGGTAACTAGTTTAGCATATTTAAATGATTCCACACAAAAGAGAAATAACTCAATTCAAGTGTTCTATGATGCCTAACTCCATGGTACAGTTACATTTTGGTAATTTTTTATCTTAGAGTAACTATTACATAAAATTGATGCCAAACATGTTTTTTGCAAGACAATGTGGACACGCTCAATTCTTGTTTCTCAAAATGTTGCAAATTGAAATTTGTTGTAATTGTATGATTAAAGACTCCCATATTTTACACGTCAGCCCGTGATTTGGCCCCCCTTCCGATTTTGTTCAAGGTCCGACACTGTTTACCACCATGTCATAATCAATTAAGAGCCTACGGTTCCATGATGCCACACTAAGAAACATATTCGTCGAGGGCACTTCACATACGGATTATGATGATGTTTTGAAACTCGTTCTTGCAGATATGAAGGAAAAATATGTCGGGGCAATGTTATTCCAAATGTTCATATATATCTTATGGCGGTCAGATCTTGCACACACCGGAGGCTAGGCACTAAACACCATGAAAAAAAGTCGATTCTCGTGACGAGAAGTTGCATCTAGAATAATAAAGCAACAAACGTGCATACATTTGAAAACAAAAGGAAGCAAAACATCCGAGTCTACTCCATTAGATTAGCTCAAGTACCTACGCATGCCCTTGACGTCAAGGAGCCTTTCATGCTCCTCAAAATCGGCGCCGTCAATCTCATCACCAAGGTAGGAATAGAGAGAAAGATCATGGTAATCATCGTAGTCGTAGTCATCATTAGTGAACCACGACATTGGAGAACTGCAAGAGCTACAAGGTCCGGATGACGGAAAGTACTCATCGTAATCCATGATGATCCGCACACACTTCGCTCTTAGGTTAGCATCCATGCTAATGTTGCTGCATTCCCGAATGGTAAGACACTCTAGGTGGGGGCAATTGTCAATGATGGTTGTGAGGCCTATGTTGCCGAGATTATCGTTGACGAGCTCCAAGGAACATAGCCCTTGCATCCTTGCAATTGCGAAAGCTTTTTGATCATCAGTAGGCTGCTTAATACGATAGGAGTGGCAGGCTTCATGGATAATTCTGACATGCTTCAGGCATCGGCAAGTTTCTACAACATGATCGAGCACTTGTTCATCAGGGTAGCAGTTAACAAGGGTAAGCTCCTCAAGCAGACGGAGCTTCTTTATTCCCTTCGCATCCTCCATTGAATATGATTTGATGGCAACGGCTAAGATAAAGGCTCTTCAGTGAAGGCGCCCTGATGAAAGATGAAATTAATATGAGTATACCATCAATCCAGAGATCTGCCCAGCTCTGAAGATGAAATGAAAATTGTTGGAAATCTCAAATTTTCAAGCGAGCCAGCAAACTCTCATCTCTGTGAAGAAAAAACATTAATTGGAGGGTGCAAGGGAATATCAGCTCCAACATTTCATAGCATATTTTTCAACATGGGAGCATAGCCCAGGCCTCTGCAACATTTCATAGTATTACAGTCTAAGAAAAATATTTCATAGCATAAGTTTATATTCTATTGACTGTCTAAATTGTTGCACACGAACTGTTGTCCTTTCTTTGTTTATACTATCCAAACAAATTAAGGTTGTAAAATAATAATAAAGGGCGGATACAGGGAGCTAGCAACCCCCCACCCCAGTACATAATTAGTGTTTAGGCCTAAACATGACACTAATCCATATCGTATACGCATATCAAAGCCCATTTGGCAAAAAAAAGATCCCATCTGGATTACATGTTCAATCGTTCGAATGATCGTGGGGGCAGGAACCGTAGATCGAAGTCAGGGTGCAAGCGGTGGCGGGAGGCCCGCGGCGCCGCAAAGCCCGCCCCGCATAAACTCATTAGCGGAATCCCGCGGACCGGAGGAAATATTATGTGGAGGTACGCGAGTTGCCCGTCATATCCACATACCCCACATAAACTGTTTCTCGTTCAGCTGCTTTCGGTGAGCTTCCCACATTTCCAGCAAGCAGAGGCACCACAAGGTATGCTTTCTAACACTAGCAGTAGTACGTGATAGATATGGCGTGTGCCGGTGGCCGATAGAATCGCAAACTAAGTACTTCCTCCGACCCATATTAGTTGATTTAACTTTGTAGATTCATGTATCTAGTCTAGATTCATCCATATCTAGACAAAGTTGAGTCAACTAATATGGGTCGGAGAGAGTAATATTTTTTTAATCCAAATTAGTTGACTCACATTTGACTAAATTCAGATATACTATCTAATATTTTCTTTGCCTAAAATAGATGTTTTAGATTTGTTAAAATTTAGATAAATCTAGTCATTATTTAGATGTAGATTCATCGAAATTTTGACAAACCCGTGACATCTATTTTAGGACCGAGGAAATACAAAACATGTGTATATACATCGAATTTATACAAATCAGAGTCAAATAATTTTAATCGGAGGAAGTAGCAGATTTGGCTGTGCGTCTATGTCACAAAAAGAAAAGATTGTAGAGATAAGATGCAATCGATGTACACAGACATGTCCGACTTACTTTCTTGATAGCTAACTTAATACCTAATTATGCTTGGCCTATGATTATGTGGGTATTGCGGGTGCCGCGACTACCCGCATTTATTATGTGGTCTACCCGCATAATACCAACCCACTTGCAGCCTGAGATCGAAGGCTCTATGGTGGCAGCGCCACTCGCAACCTCCCTGCTGCTTCTGTGCTGGCGCGTGAGCACTCAGAAATATTTCAGGGGGCCACCCCTTAAGTAGAATCCGCAACGGAGTAGGCAAGCTCCGAGACGGCCTCAAGGTCTGCGACAATGGCTGTGAGCGACTGGGAACCCCAAACGGGGCTTGTCGACACCGCGTAAACACTCCGCTTCCTAAACAGTACAGTGTGCAGTACCTCGCACAATCGTAAATAAAGCGGTAAACATGGCATAAGTACAGGATCGTAAATAAAACCTCAAACTAGTTTGTGGCCCCAAGAAATAAGACTGAATCAAGCTCTGGCTCAGGGGGGTCCCATATACCTCCCGGATGTGGATAGCGCGCAAAATCAAGGAACAGGTATCAAGTACTCGGGGTCTTACGGGACACAAGTGGGCGTTCGGAAACCAAATATTATCTATCACCCACCGATGCCTCTGCTTATTTCAATTTTAGTTGTTAAACAGAAATTAAAGTGACGATAAGTAAAACTAGAACCATCTCCAACATCAACATGCGGCAATACATCAGCAACTGTGGCATATGACGACACACATCAGCACTTGAGCAAGCACTACGACGCGCAAGTCCAACTATCTACCAAACAACAGGCAATAGGATGTGTCCAAGGCAATATACGGCTACAGGGAAATATCACGGGTACGGAAACTAAAGCATCGCAACACAGATAGCAATAGATCAACAGGAGGGAATAAAGACTATAAAAGTAAGATGGGTAGAAAGAGGGAGATGCTCGCCTGAAAACATTGTCGAAAGGTTCATCCGAAGATCGGGGCGAAGCTCACATCAACTCAACGGCCTTATCCGCGAAGAACCAAAACACTAGAAGAAACACCGGATGCGACATTTAATACAACGGCAGAAGATCGGCATGATGCATGTATGATGCATGGCATGGCAAGGTGCGATGCAATTAGGTCATATTAAGTGGAACCGGGGTCCCGACAACTGATTGTATTGTTCAAGTTATTTAATTACTCCGCAAATTAAATGTTGTTATAACAAGGCAAGATAAAATACCGGTTCGCTACACAAGTTTAAATGAGGCCAATATGAGACTAGATTTGCCCGCATATGGGCCCCATATTTAATTATTAGGTGAATCGGCATAAGGCCCCCAAACCACATGAATGTATGCATGCAAGAATGACAATTATTATGCGACAAGTTGTATTTCAGTTATAAAATAGGGTTTGCGGGAGAGGGTTCACACATTAAGGGGTCTCGACGAGCTTGGGGTTCCGGGGTTCGGGGTCGGTCTCGGGGTCCAGGGTTCGACGGGTCGGCCTCGGCGGAAACGTTCTCGGAAAGGGGTAGATCTTGGCGCATCTGGGGTCTTTGGGTCATGGCGACGGTCCTGGCGTCCTTGATGGAGAACTCAGGGTTCCGGGGTTCGCGGTTTCTTGTCGACGGTCTCGTGGGGCCATCTTAGTTGCCGGTGTCGAGCTCGGGTGCCGTTGATGATCTTGGGGTTTCTGCGGAACGGTCTTCGGGGTACTTGGCGTTCTATGAGCGAGCTCGGACCTTGCCCGGGGAAGTTCTCGGCGTTCTCACGGTTCCCGTCGGACGCCTTGGTTCCCTCGATGGAGAACTTGGTGTGTCCGTGTCGTGGTTCGGTCGGGGTTCTCGGCTTGGGGTTCGCGTCCGTGATGTCGATCTTGTTGCACGGTGAAAGCGGTCTTGGTCCGTGAGGCGGTCTTGCGTCCGCCAGATCTTGGGGTTCGGTCTCATACCGGATCGGTCTTTAAATCCGAGGCCTTGGCGGGGACGACCTTGGCTCCTCGGACTCTGGTCCGTGGTCCCTCTTGACGATCTTGTCGCCTTAGGAAGATCTCGATGCTCGGCGTCGCCCAAGCATCACCTCGTAAACCTCGGTATCTCGGCGGAACTCGCGGGTGCAGGTTCGAGAAGCGCCAGCGCGCGGCCTGTGGATGACGAAGGCGACAGCGCAAGCAGGAAGCACGCCTGCTCTGGTTCGCGCGAGGCGAGGTGGGGTCGACGGAAGCGAGCGGCGAAGCTAGGCGGAGCGGAGGAAGAGGGTCGCCGAGGAGGCCGTGGTGGCGGGGCCAGCGGCGACGCAGCGGCGACGAGCGGCGCAGCGCGGGCTTGGCGTCTGGGGCTCTGGCGGGCGGTGGCGGCGCAGCGAAGCGGCGGCTCGGCTGAGGCGGAGGCGGAGGCAGCGGCGGCCAGCAGCCTGAGAGCGCGGCGGCGGCGAGGCGAGCAGGCGCTCAGCGAGGCGAGGAGGTGTGGGGCCAGGCAGGCTCGGCCAGCGGTGGCGGGCCGCGGGTCGTGGGAGGGCCTCAGCGGGCGGTGGAGGAGGATGGAGGAGGAGGGAGGGTCGGCTGGGCAGCGGGCCGGAGGCGAAGGCGAGCGAGGAGAGGGCGCATCAAGGCGCTAAGCAGAGGAGAGGCGAGAGGTAGGGACGAGCGGGGAGGAGCTGGGGTTGGTGGGCGTGGGGCGGGCCAGGGCGGCGGAGGTGGGAGTGAGTGGTGGGAGTTAGGCGCTGGCAGGTGGGCCACGGGGAGGCGGACCCACCGCTGTCGGGAGAGGGTGGCGGCTGGTTGGAGAGTGGAAGCGCGGTTGGTGGGATCGGTGTGTGGGATCCAGTGTGCGGCGTGGTGTGCGGCTGGGTGGGGAGTGAGAGAGGTGGGTTGAGGGTTTGGCCAAGTGGGGTGTGAGTGGTTGAGGGTGAGGAAAAGTGAGGTGGCATGTTCCGATTAAGGTGGTGATGTGGCCGGGTGTGGGTAGTTTCTCTGGTAGGTTTAGGACTAGAGGGGCGGGCATAGCTGGACCGTTTAAAAATCTGGGGCGGTCGTTCGGGTCGGGTTGGCCCGTTCGACTGCCCCTACTAAAATAAATAAATATTTTATTTGATTTAAACGGGCCGTCTGCAAACCGGTAGCGGCCAAAACAAAATACTCCGAGCCGGGTTTTGGAGTTGGAATAAGATGGGGCGTTTGGAAAACAAATCGGGGTTTTCGACAATAGTTTTGGCAAACAATGCATGATGATGACGATGCAATGCACAAATTCAACGCGATTTTCTAGTAGTGGTTTTGCGGGATGCCACAATTCGACACCACTAACAAGGGATCTCGCCCTCGAGATCCGCCTCATGGTACCGGAAGGAAGGTCGGCGATCTGCATCTTCTCGCTTCATGTAGATCCTCGCGACACCACTAACAATGGTCCCTCCTTCATCTTGAAATTGGCGACACCACCAACAAAGGGTCGTTGATCCTGACCGTCGCGAGAACACTCCGGGAACAACAGGTCGAAGGTAGAGGTATCAACAAATAAAGCCACCTCTAACTTTCATGGACGGAGTAAAACTGCTGGATCCACCGATTCGATGTACAAAAGCGAATGATAAGAGTAGTGGTATGGTAGCTACTCCATCCCGCACTCAAACCATTACTCTGCACACGAATAGGCGGATTATGCAACCAACTCTCGGAATCAGACTGAAGATCTCGACAAGCGAGGTTCGGAACAACGGAGTGATGCAGACCCTGCATCGGATCTGGCATGGATGATGTCGTCGCGTCAGAAAACACCGGAAAACACGAGAAGGAACAAGAGAAGTCCACCAGACGGAGGATTCCTCGGATAGCAGGAAAACCAGATGTAGCGACACCGTTAACAAAGGAAGAAGCGAAACCCTAAAGGTACGACGGAAACCCAACCACGAGAAATCCTGGACTCGAAGAAAAGATAAGAGGTGGATTCAAAACACGTAGAGGTAAGAGGAGAGCAGCAGAGGGGTAAGGAGTAAAATCAGACCTAGCCAGAACTATCCAACCGATTTTAGAAAATAGTTTTGACACTTCTACTTCGGCCGTTAGCTAGGTTATCCTACAGGCTGGACTTGTGGGGTATCATACTGAGCTCGATACCACTCTGTAACACCCTCGAATCGACCTATGCGAGTTTGGGCAAAATTCACAAACCCGCGAAAGCGATTCAAAGGTGCCACCAGCACTTTTCGCGGGTGGAAAGCAATAATAACATTACACAACAGTCCTCGATGGGACCCTGAGCAGATATATATATATAATGACTCAAAGAGTCAAGAATACAGATATACGGTACAAAGATCCAAATCACCTTGAAAAGCGATGGGCGTCCGACTACGGACAAGATGCAAATGGGGCTAAGAGCCACGAAGAATAACCAATGGCGCCCATAACCCGCCAGGCCAAGCGGAAGGGTAACCACTAGGCGTCGATCTCAAAACCCTTAACAAAAGGGGTGCCGACAAAGGCAAAGCAGAAAACAAAGAAGGAGCGTCGATCGAGGCCAAGACAGCGAGGCTAGAATTGCGGTCCTCGCCTACAAAGGTATGGTGGATCGGCAAGGCGGCATGCACTAAACAACCTATAGAGACTCGATGCAACTGGCGGTTATCGGAGAGGGGTAAGAATGACCTAACCGGGTCCAACCTGAAGCTAACACCAAACAAACCCATCCTGGTGTTTCCCCCTCGAGACCAAACGAGGAAGTCAGCCGAGGAACTCACACAGTTGACAGTTTTATTAATTCAGTTATAGTTGCGATAATTACTAGTCAGGTTTAGATAATCATCCTGATAAAATAAGCAGTGGGTCATTTTAGTTAATCATTCCGTGATAGTTGCAACAATTACTAATCAGGTACAGATAGCATGAGATAAACCCAAAAACCCAGCGGTTGTTGGTACTTTTATTCATCCATTCCGTTGTAGTTGCAGTACTTACTAGTCAGGTACAATTGTCGCAAGCGACAATCCAAACAAGCAATTGTGGGCAGTATTAATTAGCCATTCCATTATAGTGAAGCTGATTACTAGTCATTATAAATCAAATTTATAGCAGTAAACTTTAGTTATGCTTGTCTATGATCGAGAAACTGTGCTCCAAGTCGTCCATATCCGCGGACACGGCTTTCAGAAAGTTTTACCCGGCCGGGGTGCACCAATAGCAACACACGCTCGATCAACCTCGGAAAAACCAAATCAAAACCCAACGAGGCTTTCACGACTGAACAATCACAGGATTCAGAAATATTTCAGGGGGCCACCCCTTAAGTAGAATCCGCAACGGAGTAGGCAAGCTCCGAGACGGCCTCAAGGTCTGCGACAATGGCTGTGAGCGACTGGGAACCCCAAACGGGGCTTGTCGACACCGCGTAATCACTCCGCTTCAAAGATGCAGTGCGATTACCTCGCACAATAAATAAAGCGGTAAACATGGCATAAGTACAGGATCGTAAATAAAACCTCAAACTAGTTTGTGGCCCCAAGAAATAAAATGAATCAAGCTCGGGGGTCCCATATACCTCCGGATGTGGATAGCGCAAAATCAAGGAACAGGTATCAAGTACTGGGTCTTACAGGACACAAGTGGGCGTTAAAACCAAATATTATCTATCACCCACCGATGCCTCGCTTATTTCAATTTTAGTTGTTAAACAGAAATTAAAGTGACGATAAGTAAAACTAGAACCATCTCCAACATCAACATGCGGCAATACATCAGAATCGTGGCATATGACGACACACATCAAGACTTGAGAAAGCACTACGACATAAGTCCAACTATCTACCAAACAACAGGCAATAGGATGTGTCCAAGGCAATATACTACGTGGAAATATCACGAATGCAAACTAAAGCATCGCAACACGTATAGCAATAGATCAAGGAGGGAATAAAGACTATAAAAGTAAGATGGGTAGAAAGAGGAGATGCTCGCTTTGAAAACATTGTCGAAAGGTTCATCCGAAGATCGGGAAGCTCACATCAACTCAACGGCCTTATCATGAAGAACCAAAACACTAGAAGAAACACGGATGCGACATTTAATACGGGAAGATCGGCATGATGCATGATGCATGGCATGGCAAGTGCGATGCAATTAGGTCATATTAAGTGGAACGGGTCCGACAACTGATTGTATTGTTCAAGTCATTTAATTACTCAAATTAAATGTTGTTATAACAAGGCAAGATAAAATACGGTTCGCTACACAAGTTTAAATGAGGCCAATATGAGACTAGATTTGCCCGCATATGGGCCCCATATTTAATTATTAGGTGAATCGCATAAGGCCCCAAACCACATGAATGTATGCATGCAAGAATGACAATTATTATGCGACAAGTTGTATTTCAGTTATAAAATAGGGTTTATGAGAGGGTTCACACATTAAGGGGTCTCGACGAGCTTGGGGTTCCGGGGTTCGGGGGTCGGTCCGGGGTCCAGGTTCGACAGGTCGGCCTCGGAAACGTTCTCGAAGGGGTCTTGGCGCATCTGGGTCTTTGGGTCATGGCGACGGTCTGGCGTCCTTGATGGAGAACTCGTGGTTCGGGGTTCGCGGTTTCTTGTCGACAGTCGTGGGGCCATCTTAGTTGCGGTGTCGAGCTCGGGTGCCGTTGATGATCTTGGGGTTTCTGAGCGGTCTTGGTACTTGGCGTTCTATGAGCGAGCCCGGACCTTGACTCGGGGGGAAGTTCTCGGCGTTCTCACGGTTCCGTCGCCGACGCCTTGGTTTCCTCGATGGAGAACTTGGTGTGTCCGTGTCGTGGTTCCGGTCGGGGTTCTCGGCTTCGGGGTTCGCGTCCGTGATGTCGATCTTGTTGCCGCAGAACGGGCGAAACGGTCTTGGTCCGGAGGCGGTCTTCTTGATCCGCGTAGATCTTGGGGTTCGGTCTCACACGGATCGGTCTTTAAATCCGAGGCCTTGGCGGGGGCGACCTTGGCTCCTCGGACTCTGGGTCCAGGTCCTCTTGACGATCTTGTCGCCCGGAAGATCTCGATGCTCGGCGTCGGTGCCCGCAAGCATCACCTCGTAAAACCTCGGTATCGGCGGAACTTCGCGGTGTAAGAGTTGAGAGGTAGCCTTGGCGGCCTGTGGATGACGAGAAGGCGACAATGAAGCGGAAGCACGCTCTGCTCTGGTTCTCTTGAGGCGAGGGTAATGAAAGGCAGGAAGCAGGCCGAGGCGGGCTAGCCCAGCGGAGGCGAGGAGAGGTCCGCGCCGGGAGGCTGTGGTGGCGGGCAGCGAACGACAGCGGCGGCGCGGACAGCGGCGCGGTGATCAGGGGCTTAGCGTCTGGCCAGGCTCTGGAAAGCCTTGCAGCCAGAAGCGGCGGCTCGCTGGGCGGCGGAGGAGCTGGCCGGCAGCGCTGGCCCAGCGCGGCAAGCGGGCAGCAGCGAGGCCGGGCGAGGCAGCGAAGGCGAGCTCAGCGGGCGAGGAGAGGTGTGGCGCCTTGGCGGAGGCCACTCGGCCAGCGGTGGCTGCCGCAGCGGGGTCGGGAGGGCCTCAGGCGGGCGGTGGAGGAGGATGGCGGAGGAGGGTCGGCGGCTGGGCGCCAGGGGCAGTGAGGCCCGAGAGGAGAGGGCGCATGCGATGGGCGGGGCGCATGCTAGCGAAAGCGAGGAGGCGAGAGGTAGGGGACGAGCGGGGGAAGAGGAGCTGGGGTTGGTGGGCGTGGGGCCGGGCCCAGGGGCTGACGCGGTAGGTGGGAGTGAGCTGGTGGGAGTTAGGCGCCTGGCAGGTGGGCCACGGGGGGAGCGGGACCCACTGTCAGGGAGAGAGGGTAGGGGGCGGCTGGTTGGAGGAGAGGTGGCCAGGCGCGGTTGGTGGGATCGGGTGTGGCCAGGGGATCCAGTGTGCGTGCGTGGTGTGCGGCCTGGGTGTGGGGAGTGAGAGAGGTGGGTTGAGGGTTTGGCCAAGTGGCAGGGTGTGAGTGGTTGAGGGGTGAGGAAAAGTGAGGTGGCATGTTCCGATTGGGCAGGGTGATGTGGCTGCTGGGTGTGGGTAGTTTCTCTGGTAGGTTTAGGACTAGAGGGGCGGCATAGCTGGACCGTTTAAAAATCTGGGGCGGTCGTTCGGGTCGGGTTGGCCGTTACTGCCCTACTAAAATAAATAAATATTTTATTTGATTTAACGGGCCGGTCTGCAAACCGGTGGCGTCCAAAACAAAATACTCCGAGCGGTTTTGGAGTTGGAATAAGATGGGGCGTTTGGAAAACAAATCGGGGTTTCGACAATAGTTTTGGCAAACAATGCATGATGATGACGATGCAATGCACAAATTCACGCGATTTTCTAGTAGTGGTTTTGCGGGATGCCACAATCCAACACCACTAACAAGGGATCTCGCCCTCGAGATCCGCCTCATGGTACCGGAAGGAAGGTCGGCGATCTGCATCTTCTCGCTTCATGTAGATCCTCGCGACACCACTAACAATGGTCCCTCCTTCATCTTGAAATTGGCGACACCACTAACAAGGGTCGTTGATCCTGACCGTCGCGAGAACACTCCGGGAACAACAGGTCGAAGGTAGAGGTATCAACAAATAAAACCACCTCTAACTTTCATGGACGGAGTAAAACTGCTGGATCCACCGATTCGATGTACAAAAGCGAATGATAAGAGTAGTGGTATGTAGCTACTCCATCCACTCAAACCATTACTCTGCACGAATAGGCGGATTATGCAACCAACTCTCGGAATCGATCAAGATCTCGAGCGAGGTTGAACAGGAGTGATGGACCACTGCGCCGGATCGGCATGGATGATGTCGTCGCGTCGAAAAACACGGAAAACACGAGAAGGAACAAGAGAAGTCCACGCACGGAGGATTCCTCGGATAGCAGGAAAACCGGATGTAAGCACGTTAACAAAGGAAGAAGCGAAACCCTAAAGGTGCGACGGAAACCCAACCACGAGAAATCCTGGACTCAAGAAAAGATAAGAGGTGGATTCAAAACAAAGAGGTAAGAGGAGAGCGGCGGAGGGTAAGGGTAAAATCAGACCTAGCCGTAACTATCCACCGATTTTAGAAAATAGTTTTGACACTTCTACTTCGCCGTTAGTTAGGTTATCCTCTGATTTGGACTTGTGGGGTATCGCAATAGCCTTGAGCTCGATACCACTCAGTAACACCCTCGAATCGGACCTATGCGAGTTTGGGCAAAATTCACCAAACGCATAGAAAGCGATTCAAAGGTGCCAGCACTTTCGTGCGGGTGGAAAGCAGTAATAACATTACACAACAGTCCTCGATGGGACCCACTGCAGGCAGATATATATATATATGACTCAAAGAGTCAAGAATACGAGATATCATACAAAGATCCAAATCACCTTGAAAGCGATGGGGCGTCCGACTACGGACAAGATGCAAATGGGGCTAAGAGCCTGAAGAATAACCAATGGCGTCCATAACCCTGCGAGGCCAAGCCGGAAGGGTAACCGCTAACGGCCGATCTCAAAACCTGCTTAACAAAAGGGTGCCGACAAGGGCAAAGCAGAAAACAAAAGGGCGTCGATCGAGGCGGTGCAGCGAGGCTAGAATTCGGCGGTCCTCGCCTACAAAGGTATGGTGGACTGAGCGGCAGCGGCAGCATGCACTAAACAACCTATAGAGACTCGATGCAACTGGCGGTTATCGGAGAGGGGTAAGAATGACCTAACCGGGTCCAACCTGAAGCTAACACCAAACAAACCCATCCTGGTGTTTCCCCCTCGAGACCAAACGAAGTCAGCCGAGGAACTCACAGTTGATGTTTTATTAATTCAGTTATAGTTGCGACAATTACTAGTCAGGTTTAGATAATCATCCTGATAAAATAAGCAGTGGGTCATTTTAGTTAATCATTCCGTGATAGTTGCAACAATTACTAATCAGGTACAGATAGCATGAGATAAACCCAAAACCCAAAGTTGTTGGTACTTTTATTCAGCCATTCCGTTGTAGTTGCGATGCTTACTAGTCAGTACAATTGTGCATAGCGACAATCCAAACAAGCAATTGTGGGCGGTATTAATTAGCCATTCCATTATAGTGAAGCTGATTACTAGTCATTATAAATCAAATTTATAGCAGTAAACTTTAGTTATGCTTGTCTATGATCGAACTGTGTCCAAGTCGTCCATATCCGGACACGGCTTTGAGAAAGTTTTACCGGGGGTGCACCAATAGCAACACACGCCGATCAACCTCGGAAAACCAAATCAAAACCCAGGCTTTCACGATGAACAATCACGATTCGAAATATTTGAGGCCACCCTTAAGTAGAATCCGCGAACGGAGTAGGCAAGCTCGAGACGGCCTCAAGGTCTGCGACAATGGTATGAGCGTGGGAACTAAGCGGGGCTTGTCGACACCGCGTAAACACTCCGCTTCCTAAACGATGCAGTGTGCGGTACCTCGCTGTCGTAAATAAAGCGGTAAACATGGCATAAGTACAGATCGTAAATAAAACCTCAAACTAGTTTGTGGCCCCAAGAAATAAAGATGAATCAAGCTCTGGCTCAGGGGTCCCATATACCTCCCGGATGTGGATAGCAGCGCAAAATCAAGGAACAGTATCAAGTACTGGGTCTTCACGGACACAAGTGGGCGTTCGAAACCAAATATTATATATCACCCACGATGCCTCTGCTATTTCAATTTTAGTTGTTAAACAGAAATTAAAGTGACGATAAGTAAAACTAGAACCATCTCCAACATCAACATGCGGCAATACATCAAAGCATGGCATATGACGACACACATCAGCACTTGAGCAAGCACTACGACGCAAGTCCAACTATCTACCAAACAACGGGCAATAGGATGTGTCCAAGGCAATATCATGCGGGGGAAATATCACTGGCGAACGGAAACTAAAGCATCGCGAGATAGCAATAGATCAACACGAGGGAATAAAGACTATAAAAGTAAGATGGGTAGAAAGAGGAGATGCTGCTTTGAAAACATTGTCGAAAGGTTC
Source organism: Avena longiglumis (assembly GCA_030063025.1). Lineage (NCBI taxonomy): Eukaryota > Viridiplantae > Streptophyta > Magnoliopsida > Poales > Poaceae > Avena > Avena longiglumis. The sequence goes on from CP125974.1 coordinate 12,971,135, forward strand.
ATCAGAAGATCGGGCTGACTCACATCAACTCAACGGCCTTATCCGCGAAGAACCAAAACACTAGAAGAAACACCGGATCGACATTTAATACAACGGAAAGATCGGCATGATGCATGTATGATGCATGGCATGGCAAGGGCGATGCAATTAGGTCATATTAAGTGGAACCGGGGTCCGACAACCGATTGTATTGTTCAAGTTATTTACTCCATAAATTAAATGTTGTTATAACAAGGCAAGATAAAATACGGTTACTACACAAGTTTAAATGAGGCCAATATGAGACTAGATTTGCCCAGATATGGGCCCATATTTAATTAGGTGAATCGGCATAAGGCCCCAAACCACATGAATGTATGCATGCAAGAATGACAATTATTATCGACAAGTTGTATTTCGGTTATAAAATAGGGTTTGCGGGAGGGTTCACATTAAGGGGTCTCGGCGAGCTTGGGGTTCGGGTTCGAAGTCGGTCTCGGGGTCCGAGGGTTGACGGGTCGGCCTCGGCGAAACGTTCTCGAAAGGGGTAGATCTTGGCGCATCGGGTCTTTGGGTCATGGCGACGGTCCTGGCGTCCTTGATGGAGAACTCAGGGTTCCGGGGTTCGCGGTTTCTTGTCGACGGTCTCGTGGGGCCATCTTAGTTGCCGTGTCGAGCTCGGGTGCCGTTGATGATCTTGGGGTTTCTGCGGAACGGTCTTCGGGGTACTTGGCGTTCTATGAAGCAGAGCTCCGGACCTTCGGCTCCGGGGGGAAGTTCTCGGCGTTCTCACGGTTCACGTCGACGGCCTTGGTTTCCCTCGATGGAGAACTTGGTGTGTCCGTGTCGTGGTTCGGTCGGGGTTCTCGGCCGGGGTTCGCGTCCGTGATGTCGATCTTGTTGCCGCAGTGAAGCGGTCTTGGTCGTGAGGCGGTCTTGCGGTCCGCAGATCTTGATCTTGGGGTTCGGTCTCATACACCGGGATCGGTCTTTAAATCCGAGGCCTTGGCGGGGGACGACCTTCGGCTCCTCAGACTCTGGGTCCAGGGTCCCTCTTGACGATCTTGTCGCCCTTAGGAAGATCTCGATGCTCGGCGTCAGTGCCCCGCAAGCATCACCTCAGAAAACCTCGGTATCTCGGCGGAACTCGCGGGTGTAGCAGGTTCGAGGTAGCAGTCTTGACGGCGGATGAGGATGAGAAGGCGATGCAGTAGCGAAGCACGCCGGCTCTGCTCGCAGTTGCGAGGGAACGAAGGTGGGGTCGGCAGAAGCAGGCGAGTGGGGCTAGCCCGTGAGCGGAAGGAAGAAGGTCGGCGCGGAGGGAGCCGTGGTGGCGGAAAGCGGCCGGCGGCAGCAGGCGCGGGACAGGCAGCCTTGATGCTGAAACTAGCGTCTGGCCGGGCTCTGGCGAAGCCTTGGTGATAACGGCCGAAGCGGCGGCTCGGCTAGCGAGGCGGGCGAATGAGCTGGCCGGGCGCTGGCCGGCGGCAACAGCGAGCCAGGCGGTGAGCCCGCGAGCAGCCAAGGCGAGCTTCAGCGGGCAGGGAGGTGTGGCGCCAGTGAGCGGCTCTGGCCGGGTGGGCTCGGGGCGAGGTCGGGAGGGCCTCAGGGAGGCGGTGGAGGAGGATGGCGGAGGAGGGTCGGCTTGGCCTGGGGGCGGCAGGCCAGCCTGAGGGAGAGGAGGGGCGCATGCGGGGCCAAGGCTTGCGAGCAGAGGAGGCGGGCGAGAGGTAGGGGCCAGGCGGGGAAGGCTGGGGTTGGTGGGCGTGGCCGGGCCGGTGGCCGACGCTGTGGGGAGAGAGCTGGTGGGAGTGGGCGTTCTGGCAGGTGGGCCCGCCACTGGGGAGGCGGGACCCACCTTGTCGAGAGAGGGTAGGGGTGGTGGAGGAGAGAGGTGGCCGCGGTTGGTGGGATCGGGTGTGGCGGATCAGTGTGCGTGCGTGGTGTCTTGGCACAGGTGTGGGGAGTGAGAGAGGTGGGTTGAGGGTTTGGCCAAGTGGCAGGGTGTGAGTGGTTGAGGGGTGAGGAAAAGTGAGGTGGCATGTTCCGATTGGGCAGGGTGATGTGGCTGCTGGGTGTGGGTAGTTTCTCTGGTAGGTTTAGGACTAGAGGGGCGGGCATAGCTGGACCGTTTAAAAATCTGGGGCGGTCGTTCGGGTCGGGTTGGCCCGTTCGACTGCCCCTACTAAAATAAATAAATATTTTATTTGATTTAAACGGGCCGTCTGCAAACCGGTAGCGGCCAAAACAAAATACTCCGGAGCCCCGGGTTTTGGAGTTGGAATAAGATGGGGCGTTTGGAAAACAAATCGGGGTTTTCGACAATAGTTTTGGCAAACAATGCATGATGATGACGATGCAATGCACAAATTCAACGCGATTTTCTAGTAGTGGTTTTGCGGGATGCCACAGGCTGGCTGGACCGCGGGCGTGAGGCGGGAAAACGGGGAGGTTCTAATCGCCAAAAGACCCATGTTGTCGGATGACGGGCCAGCTTGGCGGCTCGTCTGGCGGACTTTGGCGTCGTTAAGCGCTGCTGCTCCAAACGCCACGGACCCAAAACGCAAAGAGAAAGCTAGGCCTACAACTTTGGTGCAGGTGCTAGCGGAGGTGGCTTTGTGGCGTGCGAGCTGGAATATGTCGAGATCGTCTGGCTGCTGCTGTTACCCAGCCGACAGCGTAGCTGCTGCGTTCGGCGGCGCCAGAGTGCGCTGGCGCTAGGGAAGAGGGGCATGTCTGGGTGGAAAGGCCTCACGGTGCTTGCCGGCAAGGTCGATCGGACTGCGAGGCGGTGATGGCGAGGCTGGCGTGAGCGTCCTGGTACTGCGCATGACGGGCGGCGGTGCTCCTCCCGTGAGTCCAGCGGGTTCCGGCAACCGCAGCGAAGCGGGAGGTCGACGCTGGTCTGGAGCTCTTGGCGCGTCGGGAACTCTGGAGGCGGAGGGGGTTGGGGCCGCCGATCTAGGGTTTAGAGGTAGGGGCATGGTCGAGCTGGGATGGGGGAAAGGAGGGAAGGTTCACAGGGATGCAGGGAGGTTGGGGCGGCGAGGCGGATAAAGCGAGAAGGCGGGGAGGGTTGCGTGGGGGAGGGGGTGAGTACGGTCTAGGTTAGGTGAGGGCTTCTTTGATGAAGGAGGGAGTAGATGGGACATGGGGTATGGGGCCAACTAGAGAGGGAGAGGAAAACAGGGAGGAGGCGGGGGGTGGGGTCATTGTGGCGGGTAGATAAGAGAGAGGAGGAGGAGGACCCGGCCATGTGATCAAGAGAGAGAGAGGACAAGGCCGAGAGAGGAGAGAGCTAGGATGGGGTGGGGTAGCTCGGGTGGTGGAGTGAGGAGGTGAGGTGAGAGGAAAGGTGGTGTAGCTAAGGTTAGGTGAGGTTTATGTTTAGGTTTTAGCTAGAAGAGAGAGAGAGATGGTAGCTAGGGTTTTGGTTTAGGCTAGATGTGGATTAGGGTTTTGCTAAAAGAGATAAGAAAAGATGGAGGGGTGCTAATCTTGGTTAAGCAAGCTTCAAGTACAAGCTCAAAGCAAGATCAAGCAAGAAAAAGGGAAGAGGGAGATGGCCATTTGATGATGTGTCCTCCTTTGCCCATGCATTATCAAGCAAGGAACAAGCAAGATCCAAGAGAGGGGGTTGGTTGGAGCATGCCACATAGCATGTGTGCAAGGAGCATGGGGTAGGGGTTTAGCTAAAGGGAAGAAGAGAGAGATGGTTTGAAGAGGAAAACTTCAAGCACAAACCAGATTAAGCAAAAGAAAGGTGCTCCTTAAAATGCAAACAAGAACCAAAAAGCGGAAAGGTGTACTTGCATGGCCCATGCAATTAATTAATGCCAAGTTATTCTTGTGAAGACAATGTTATAATCATGGCATTATCCATATGCATTCCCAATAGATGGGCAAGGCCAAGCAAAGGTTATGGGTGAATCCAACCAACAACATGGGCTAGAGGTAACTCAATAAAATGCCAAGCCCATATTATTGGATGGTGGAATCATAAGGTGGTGAAAGAAAAGGTGGTGGAGTCAAAGAGATGCCCCCAACTCAACTTGGGCATATAACAATGTATCAAGAGCCAAATACAATATCAAGAGGCAAATACAATTAATCATGCACATGAGATAAGAACCAAACAAGAAAGGGTTTTATATGATGCACAAATGCAAGGTGGTATGATGACATGAGCATGATATGATGATGATGCAGCAATTATATGTTGGAGTGGCCCATTTTATTATTATGACATGTAGCATTACAGGGGTTAGACAACTGGGATGCTACAACTCTCCCCCACTAAACAGGAATCTCGCCTCGAGATTCTAGGAAGAAGAAGAAGATACAAAGAGAGAAGGATGGTTGACACGGAGTTCATCTTCACGCTCCCATGTGGCTTCATCAACAGAATGGTGTGACCACTGCACCTTGCAGAACTTGATGGACTTGTTGCGAGTCCTTAGATTACTGTGGTCTCGAGGATTTTGGTGGGTGTTCTTGATAAGAGATCTTCTTGGAGGTCGATTAGCTCATGATCCACGGTCTTGCCGGATCCTTGAAGCACTTCTTGGTGAGAGATGTGGAAAACATCATGGACTTTGAGTTTTCGGAAGCTCCGATGCATAAGCAACTTCTCCTCTTCTACCACGTATCTTGAAAGGACCGATGTATCTAGGAGCCAACTTTCCTTTGATCTCGGCGGTGTGTTCCTCTCATGGGAGTGACACGAAGGTAGGCGAGATCACCGAGGGCATATACCATATCTGTGTGCTTCTGTCATAGTTGCTCTTGACGACTCGAGCAATCTTCGAGGTTCTCGAGAATGATATGCACCTTCTCCTCTGCTTGGGTTACAATGTCGAGGGGCCAAACCAGTTCTTTCTCCACACACACGACCAACCAATCGGAGTTACGCACTTGCGTCCATAGAGCCTCGAATGGTGCCATCTTGAGACTCTTACGGAAGTTGTTGTTGTGGAGAATTCAGCATATGGAAGGCATTCCTCCCACTTCATGCCAAAAGAGATGGCCTTAAGCTCTAAGCATGTCCTCGAGAATCGATTGATCCTCTCCACTTGTCCTTGCGTTGAGGGTGGTAAGCAGTGTTGAAGTTCAACTTTGTTCCCAAAGCTTTTGGAAACTCTCCCGAACTTTGAGGTGAAGATGCTTCCACGCAGTGCGAACTGATTTCAAGTGGAACCCCATACAAAGAGACAATCCTGTTGATATAGAGCTCGATAGCTGAAGTCCGTAAATTGTTTCTTTGGTGGGAAGAAGTGAGCCACTTTAGAAAGCACTGTCGATGACAACAAAGATTGCGTTGTTGCCTTACTGCGACCTTGAAGCCGATGATGAAGTCCATATCAACTTTCTCCCATTTCCACTCTGGAGGTTGCAATGGGCATGAAGACCAAATGGTTTCGATGAAGCGACCTTGACTCTGCGGCGAACATCACATTCGAGACGTACTTGGCACAATACCGTTTCAACCCAGGCCACCAGATATTGTGTTTTCAGGTCCATGTACATCTTTGTGCTGCGGGATGGATAGAAAGAACCGAATCATGTGCCTCCTTGAGAACTTGGTCTCTCGGACCGGATAGTTTGGAACAAACATCCGGTGATCAGAAAAGCGAGCCTTGATCATCAACATGGAAGGATTCATACTTGGTGCCAAGCTTAGAGATGAGCTTTCTTGTGTGCGGATCCTGGTGACGAAACAATCTGTTCTTCCAAGAGAGGAGTAGCCGGAAGGTTCGGAGATGCCCTTGTTCCACAATTTCGAGGTTCGGTGTGGAATTCCTCGCACAAGAGAGGTGCTCTTCCACCATGAGGTTGTTGACATAAGCTTTCTGGCTAAGCGCATCTGCCATGACATTTGCTTTGCACAGGTGTAGTTGATGGTCACATCAAAGTCATTGATTGCTTCAATCCATCTCCTCTGCCGTAGGTTGAGATCGGTTGAGTGAAGATATACTTCAAACTCTTGTGGTCCGAGAAGATCTCACAACGGTTACCAAGCAAGTAGTGCCTCCATAGCTTCAAAGCAAGACCACTGCTGCTAGCTCAAGGTCATGTGTGGGATAGTTGATCTCATGCGTCTTCAATGACGAGAAGCATAAGCGACCATCTCTCTTGCATAAGGACCGCACCCAATCCTTGCAAAGAGGCATCGTGAAGATCTGGAAAGGCTTAGATGTATCTGGAGGAACCAAGGCTGACTGTGTGGAAGTGAGCTTCTCTTTGAGTGTCTCAAAACTTTCTTGACAAGCGAGTCCACAGGTACTTCTTGCCTTTCTTGAGGAGGTCGGTGGAGGCTTTGCTATCTTCGAGAAGTTGAACAAAACAGCGGCAATAGCTAGCCAAGCCGAGAAAACTCGCACTTCCTTGACATTAGCGGAGGAAGCCATTCAACTATTGTCTTCACGGTTTCGGGTTGACTGCAATGCCCTTAGCGGAGATGACATGTCCCAGATATGTTACTTGACAGCAGAACTCACACTTGGAGAACTTTGCATACAAGCGGTTCTCACGAAGCTTGTTCAGGACGCACCGCAGGTGCTCTTCATGCTCCTCCTTAGACTTGGAATAGACCAGAATGTCATCCAGATATACCACCACAAACTTGTGGTGTGTTGGTTCATCAGCCTCGAGAAGGTAGCAGGTGCGTTGGTGAGGCCGAAAGACATGACCGTGTACTCATACAGGCCATAGCGGGTGGTGAAAGCTGTTTTGGGCACATCCTCTTTGCGAATTTTGATTTGGTGATAACCGCTTCTCAAATCCAGCTTAGAGAACACCACAGCTCCTGCCAGCTGATCAAATAGATCATTTATCCGAGGAAGAGGATATTTGTTCTTGATGGTTTTAGCATTTAGAGCCCGGTAGTCAACACATAGCCTATCGGTTCTGTCACGCTTCTTCACAAAGATTGTTGGGCTACCCCAAGAAGAAGTCTTTGTGTTGAATGAAACCCAATTTCTCTTGTTCATCAAGTTGTCGTTTGATTTCAGCCAACTTCGGAAGGACCCATTTTATATGGCCTCTTGGAGATAGGAGCCGTTCGGGTTCAAGCTCAATCACAATTCAACCTCGCGATCCGAGGCATACACAGCAACTCTTGAGGAAAGATATCCAGGAACTCACGGACCTTTGGTACTTTACGAATAGCTTCCATAGCATCATTCAGAGCAGCCAAGGAATAGAGCTGGACAGCAGAGTCGGACTTGGAGAAAAGACTACATGGCCTTGAGATCTTGAGAGACAACGGCGTTCGACAATCGATCCTGCACAGCATTCTTTGTCAACCAATCCATGCCCAAAATGACATCAATGTCGAGTTGCCGAACAATCAAAGCCAAGAATGAAGAGCCACCAATCTCAACTTTATTGCCATGGCGATTTTTGAAGCTGCCATTGTTGCTCCGGAGAAAGAACCATTAACTTCTTTGGAAGAGGATCGGCTAACCCATTCTCACTTGCAAACTTGTATGACACAAAGAATCGATGCACGGAATCAAAGAGAACTTCGTCGAGGAGGAGTTAAGCGAAAGCATACCCATTACAACTCAGTGCGAGCTCGGCTTGAGGCGTTAGCGATTGGCTGCACAACCGAACCCGGGCTTAGTGTTGATGTTGAGAGCCAGGCGGTGGTGCCTGAACCGAAGGAGAACTTGTTGAGATCTTGGCGGGGGTTGAGGAGAGCTTTGTTCTTCATTGGGCAGTTCAGTTGTCGAGATCTCCACACAAGCGAGGCACTAGGCGGGCGTGGGCGAGTAGCCGAGGACTCACGAGCGCTCGGGGTAAGGGTTGTTGTAGCCCACAGGAGCGCGGTGGTGAAGTTTGGTGGCCTTGGCGTGAAGCTCGCAGGTCTTGGTGGAGGCCGGGAGCGCGGTGGGGTGTTAGGAACCCGGACACGCTTAGAAGGAGCTGCCATAGCTGCGAGCTTGATGCATCCTGTTATGTTTCTTGGACTCCTCGAACATCGCTACTTGCCTCCTCTTGCAGTGCTGTGTGCTGTAGTTCCAGGAAGGTTGCCGGTCTTGCATGCGTGATTGCATACTTGATCGACGCATTGAGCCCTTGCCTGAATCTTTTCTGCTTTTTCTTGTCATCAGATACCTCGTCACCACCATAACGAGACAGGTTCATAAAGTTCCTGATAGGTGTTGACGTTATCATTCCCCTGCTTCAGGTTGAGGAAAGCCTCCTTCATCCTTTCCATCACAATCTCCGAGAAATTTCTTTGAAAGCTGCAGTGAACCTCTCCCAAGTTGGGCTGAACCCGGTCAGCTTGCCTTCAAGTAGTTTTCCCAAAAGAGCGCATCTCCCTTGAGAAGGTGGGTAGCACACTTGACCCACTCCTGATACGGAACATCCAGTCTCGAGCAACCTTGAGATCTCGCGACCAATCATCCGCGTCGAGAGGTCGGTCAGGACACGTCGAGTGGCGAGGTTGAACTTGAGGAAGCTCTTGATGTCACTGCAGCTTGGGAGGTGGAGGAAGTGGAGCGAACTCATTCCTTCGACGCTCTCCTCAAAGCGCTGTTGGTTCTCTTGCATGGCCGTAAAGCATTAGCTATGCTTGACAGCCGAGCCAGTTAGGAGGATGTCCTCTTGATCCGTGGGGAGCCATCCTGTCATTGATATAAAACTCAAGTCGATTACTATAATGGAGAATGATAATAATCCAAAATAGTACCAAGATGGAATTAACCAAGATTAAAGGATACAATTTCTTTGAGATGATATGAAAATATCAACAAAGTTCATAGCACCTCAAAGATATTAAGCATATCGCACACGGTGAAAAGGAGTGTGGTACACAAACATATCAAAGAAAAATTTTCCACAAATTTCGCATTAAAATACCAATAGATCATAAAATTACTTAACGAATCAAGATTAGTGACTCTACCAATTCAATATACAAAAGCGAATGATACAAGTAGTGGTATGGTGACTCCATCGCCTCAAATCATTACTCCGCACATGAACAAGTGGAACACATATCCTAACCCCTTCTTCTCACGTGAAACCTAAAGATTGGTACTACGGAAGCGAACACCCCAAACAAGATAGCGTCGGATACAAAGCGGAAGATAGATTGCGTCGGTTTACAAAAGCACGGTATGGAATGTACCAACGATTGATAACCAAAAGCGAGATAAGATAACAACTTGGATGCAACGAGATAGACAAGGGATTCCACACACACACACACACACACACACACACAACCTATGGTACTACCGGAGCCGAACACGTGAATCCTAGTTTGAACTTTGAGAAAAGAATTGAAAACGTTGCACTTCCTTACCAGAAAGGGTGGGTGGGAGGTTAAGAAGAAAAATGAAGCAGTCCTACTCTCGCGTTTTGTTTTTCCCTATATACATAACTACTAAAATATTTGCTAGACTGACAACGACCGTTTGGCTGAAACCCTGAAGGTCGGGATGGCTCTGATACCAATTGTAACTACCTCGGTGAACTACGCTCCTAGATACAAGCACGGATGAGTGATAGTGGTTGAAATAATGCGGTGGGGCCCCAAAGCCACTCATGGTAGTCCTTTGGGCGTCCCAACCACTACCCTCTCAGCGGGACACATGCAGGCGGCGTGGTCGGCGGCGAAGGATCAACTCGTACACAAGTGGGTATGTGCAAGCCACCATACAAGAGTACATCGAGCCACACCATCTAGAAAGAAAGGAAATATACCAATGCCATACGGCAAGATTCAAATGACCTAGATAAATCTATATTTTAGGATAACTCCTCATACAACACATCAGTATCATGCAGGCGGCAAACAAGATCCGTACGGATAAAAAGCAAATCGGCATAAGATGCGAGAAAATAAGCACATCAGCTCTGAGGTCTCACGGATCCCGTTCCGGAATCTCTACACCATCGATCGTTGCCCACATCTTGGCTTCTTCCACCCGATGTCTCACGAGAAGGTACCTGTTCATCTGAATCAAGAATTTATCGTGTGAGACCTAAGGGTACTCAAAGACTTGATGCCTCTAAAGGGGACACAACACAGGGTGGCGCAATTGCAGCAAAAGATAAACCCTAGCAATTCTACGGATAAGCTAACCATCCGCCTAACCAATGATGAGCGGATGTCGTGAATTAAGTACAACAGTTATTATGGTAATCTCATCCGATCCATCCTCCTCCCTGCTTACCAACAAGGAAGCGGACGAACAACCCCCCATCCGTTGGCAAATTTTATTAACCATTCCATGAGTATTGCGCTATTTACTAGTCAAGTTACTTTAGTCGATTAAGCGGTACTTTAGTTATGCTTGTCTATGATCGAAAGCGTGCTCCAAGTCGTCCATATCCATGGACACGGCTTTCAGAAAGTTTTACCCGGCGGGGTGCCAATAGCAACACGCTCGATCAACCTCGGAAAAACCAAATCAAAACCCAACGAGGCTTTCACGGTGAACAATCACAGGATTAGAAATATTTGAGGGGCCACCTTGAAGTATACCATAGCAGAGTAAGCAAGCTCGAGACGGACACAAGGTTTGCGACAATGGTACATGGCGACAGCCGATCCCCAATCGGGGACGCCGATGCAGCGTAATCACTCGCTTACCTAAGCGATGCGGTGTACCTCGCACAAACATAAATACACAGGAGCATGGCATAAGTACAGGATAGTAAATAAAACCTCAAACTAGTTTGTGGCCCCAAGAAATAAAGGCGGAATCAAGCTACGGTCGGGGGTCCCATATACCTCCGGATGTGGATAGCGATAAATCAAGGAGCAGGAATCAAGTACTCGGGGTCTTACGGGACACAAGTGAGCAGGAAAAACCAAATAGCAGATGTTGCTCACCGGTGCCACTTTCTTTAGTTATCCCAGAACTACTCAGGTTAAGTTGTTTAGGTACCTCATTATTCATCATACTCTCACAAACCCTACACATGCTGTTCTACGACTCGCATGGCTCAAACAACTCCTATAGTAGTGGCTCATGGGATGGAGGATACAAGCTTGGTGGGGTTTAAAAGTAAAGGCTATGCATACTTGGGATTCAATTTAATGCAATCGCGACTCGATTATGCAAGAGTAAGATAGAGGCAATAGGTACTGTATGTATGCAAGCATGTGGTAGTGCTTGCCTGGTGTCTCTGTTGAAGCAAAGGCGGTTCGGTAGTGCTCTGGTTCTCTTGATCTGACACCTGGTGTCTATCAGGAAAACCAAACAAACAAGGCCAACATGAATATAGAGCACAAGCATATGAATAAGATCGTCAAGCAAACAATCATGCCATGATGAATGATGCACAAGTTACATGGCAAGTAAAGTAGCATGGCATGGGTGAGGTGTGGAGGACAAGAAAATAACATTTGAATTGGTTTTTAGTCACATTTTGTTGCCATAACAATTGTTGTTTAATATATATTTATATGATGCATGCTGCAATTGAAGTAATGGATAGCATAAACAGAAAGGTCTCGTCGAGTGATCAATTTAGACATATCATTTGCTAAATTTGGAGTTTTAAAACAAAAGTTATTAAATTATTAAATTCTAGTGGCAATTGATGTAATTTAAACAAACTTGGAATTTTAGTTGTGCAAAAGTCAAAATAGATGGCATATTTGAATTCCTCTCATCTTGCTGATATCCATACATATATTATTTGTCAAATTTGGATTAAGTATGGAAAAGTTATTGAAGCGAATTTGAATTTTGAATTTGCAAATTATTTAACGATTTGAATTCAAAACAGCTCAATGAATTTTCTACAGCTCAGCCCATGAAGTCGCAGAGCAGTGGGGTCTCTGGCCCCTGCCCGATTACTGGAACAAAGCTGGACCGCGGGTTTATTAACAAAACAACAGGAACCTTTTATAAAACTACCACAGAGACAACAAGCGGGCACTGGAAGGACCGCGGGTTGATGAACCAAAAAGGGCAGGGGCTATTCGAAAGAACAGCAGACGCAGCTTAGCGAGCGAGGCGGCGACAGTGGCGGCATGGAGGGACGCGGGTTGCAAAACAGCTTTCACAGGAGCCTTTTGCAAGATCTCCACCGATCATTTGGCCGGGTGGGGCTGGACTGGCGGGCGTGAGGCGGAAAAGCAGGGAGGTTCTAATCGCCAAAGCGCATGGCTGCCAGGGCAACAGCGGCGCTTCTTGGCGGTAGCGTCTGGCGGACTTTGGCCGTCGTTAGCGGCAGCTGGCATTCTTTGCTCAAACGCCACGGACCCAAAAGCGAAAGCGAAAAGCGAAGAGGAATAGGCCTACAACTTTGAGTGCGAGGGTGCTAAGCGGAGGTGGCTTTAGGCGTGCGGGCGAGCTACGAATATGTCGGATCGTCTGCTGCTGTGCTTTGTTGCCGGCCAGGTAGCCTTGAGGCGTTCGGCAGCCGAGCTGCGCTAGGGGCGAGGGGCATGTCTGGGGAAGGCCTCACCATGTGCTTGCCGAGGTCGATTCGGCTGCGAGGCGGTGATCGCTGGCGGTGGCGGCCAAGCGTCTGGTACTTTCGCATGAACGCAGCGGCGGTGCTCCTCGCGGGTCCAGTGAGTTCAGACGGCAAGGCGAGGGGAGGTCGACGCTGGTGCTGGAGCTGCTGGCGTCGGGGACTCTGGAGGCGGAGGGTGCTTTGGGGCCGATCTAGGGTTTAGAGGTAGGGGCATGGTCGAGCTGGGGATGGGGAAAGGAGGGAAGGTTCACAGGGATGCAGGGAGGTTGGGGCGGCGAGGCGGATAAAAGAGAGAAGGCGGGGAGGGTTGCGTGGGGAGGGGGAGGGTGGTATGGTCTAGGTTAGGTGAGAGGCTTCTTTGATGAAGGGAGGGAGTGGATAGGACATGGGGTATGGGGCCAACTAGAGGGAGAGAGAAACAGGGAGGAGGCAGGGGTGGGGTCAGGTAAGGCGTGTAGATAAGAGAGAGGGAGAGGAGGACCCGGCCATGTGATCAAGAGAGAGAGAGGGACAAGGCCGAGAGAGGGAGAGAGCTAGGATGGGGTGGGGTAGCTCGGGTGGTGGAGTGAGGTGAGGTGAGAGGGAAAAGGTGGTGTAGCTAAGGTTAGGTGAGGGTTTATGTTTAGGTTTTAGCTAGAAGAGAGAGAGAGAGAGATGGTAGCTAGGGTTTTGGTTTAGGCTAGATGTGGATTAGGGTTTTTGCTAAAAGAGATAAGAAAAGATGGAGGGGGGTGCTAATCTTGGTTAAGCAAGCTTCAAGTACAAGCTCAAAGCAAGATCAAGCAAGAAAAAGGGAAGAGGAGATGGCCATTTGATGTGTCCTCCTTTGGCCCATGCATTATCCAAGCAAGAACAAGCAAGATCCAAAGAGAGGGGGTTGGTTGGAGCATGCCACATAGCACATGTGTGCAAGGAGCATGGGGTAGGGGTTTAGCTAAAGGAAGAAGAGAGAGATGGTTTGAAGAGGAAAACTTCAAGCACAAACCAGATTAAGCAAAAGAAAAGGTGCTCCCTTAAAATGCAAACAAGAACCAAAAACTGGAAAAAGGTGTACTTGCATGGCCCATGCAATTAATTAATGCCAAGTTATTCTTGTGAAGACAATGTTATAATCATGGCATTATCCATATGCATTCCCAATAGATGGGCAAGGCCAAGCAAAGGTTATGGGTGAATCAACCAACAACATGGGCTAGAGGTAACTCAATAAAATGCCAAGCCCATATTATTGGATGGTGGAATCATAAGGTGGTGAAAGAAAAGGTGGTGGAGTCAAAAGAGAGATGCCCCCAACTCAACTTGGGCATATAACAATGTATCAAGAGCCAAATACAATATCAAGAGGCAAATACAATTAATCATGCACATGAGATAAGAACCAAACAAGAAAGGGTTTTATATGATGCACAAATGCAAGGTGGTATGATGACATGAGCATGATATGATGATGATGCAGCAATTATATGTTGGAGTGGCCCATTTTATTATTATGACATGTAGCATTACAGGGGTTAGACAACTGGGATGCTACACTAGGGATATGCATGTTTTATTTAAAAATTGGTGACTATTTCAAGTGTTTTGTTTAGAGGTGAGACCTACTTGATTTTTTGAAAGCAACAAGGCATCATACAACTAGGGTAACTAGTTTAGCATATTTAAATGATTCCACACAAAAGAGAAATAACTCAATTCAAGTGTTCTATGATGCCTAACTCCATGGTACAGTTACATTTTGGTAATTTTTATCTTAGAGTAACTATTACATAAAATTGATGCCAAACATGTTTTTGCAAGACAATGTGGACACGCTCAATTCTTGTTTCTCAAAATGTTGCAAATTGAAATTTGTTGTAATTGTATGATTAAAGACTCCCATATTTTACATCGCCAGCCGTGATTTGGCCCCCTTCCGATTTTGTTCAAGGTCCACACTCTTGTTACCACCATGTCATAATCAATTAAGAGCCTACGGTTCCATGATGCCACACTAAGAAACATATTAAGTAGGGCACTTCACATACGGATTATGATGATGTTTTGAAACTCGTTCTTGCAGATATGAAGGAAAAATATGTCGGGCAATGTTATTCCAAATGTTCATATATATCTTATGGCGGCACACACACACGGAGGCTAGGCACTAAACACCATGAAAAAGAAGTTGCATCTAGAATAATAAAGCAACAAACGTGCATACATTTGAAAACAAAAGGAAGCAAAACATCCGAGTCTACTCCATTAGATTAGCTCAAGTACCTCGCATGCCCTTGACGTCAAGGAGCCTTTCATGCTCCTCAAAATCGTGGCAATCAATCTCATCACCAAGGTAGGAATAGAGAGAAAGATCATGGTAATCATCGAGTCGTAGTCATCATTAGTGAACCACGACATTGGAGAACTGCAGAGCTACAAGGTCCGGATGACGGAAAGTACTCATCGTAATCCATGATGATCCGCACAATCGCTCTTAGGTTAGCATCCATGCTAATGTTGCTGCATTCCCGAATGGTAAGACACTCTAGGTGGGGGCAATTGTCAATGATGGTTGTGAGGCCTATGTTGCCGAGATTATCGTTGACGAGCTCCAAGGAACATAGCCCTTGCATCCTTGCAATTGCGAAAGCTTTTTGATCATCAGTAGGCTGCTTAATACGATAGGAGTGGCAGGCTTCATGGATAATTCTGACATGCTTCAGGCATCGGCAAGTTTCTACAACATGATCGAGCACTTGTTCATCAGGGTAGCAGTTAACAAGGGTAAGCTCCTCAAGCAGACGGAGCTTCTTTATTCCCTTCGCATCCTCCATTGAATATGATTTGATGGCAACGGCTAAGATAAAGGCTCTTCAGTGAAGGCGCCCTGATGAAAGATGAAATTAATATGAGTATACCATCAATCCAGAGATCTGCCCAGCTCTGAAGATGAAATGAAAATTGTTGGAAATCTCAAATTTTCAAGCGAGCCAGCAAACTCTCATCTCTGTGAAGAAAAAACATTAATTGGAGGGTGCAAGGGAATATCAGCTCCAACATTTCATAGCATATTTTTCAACATGGGAGCATAGCCCAGGCCTCTGCAACATTTCATAGTATTACAGTCTAAGAAAAATATTTCATAGCATAAGTTTATATTCTATTGACTGTCTAAATTGTTGCACACGAACTGTTGTCCTTTCTTTGTTTATACTATCCAAACAAATTAAGGTTGTAAAATAATAATAAAGGGCGGATACAGGGGAGCAACCCCCACCCCAGTACATAATTAGTGTTTAGGCCTAAACATGACACTAATCCATATCGTATACGCATATCAAAGCCCATTTGGCAAAAAAAAGATCCCATCTGGATTACATGTTCAATCGTTCGAATGATCGTGGGGGCAGGAACCGTAGATCGAAGTCAGGGTGCAAGCGGTGGCGGGAGGCCCGCGGCGCCGCAAAGCCCGCCCCGCATAAACTCATTAGCGGAATCCCGCGGACCGGAGGAAATATTATGTGGAGGTACGCGAGTTGCCCGTCATATCCACATACCCCACATAAACTGTTTCTCGTTCAGCTGCTTTCGGTGAGCTTCCCACATTTCCAGCAAGCAGAGGCACCACAAGGTATGCTTTCTAACACTAGCAGTAGTACGTGATAGATATGGCGTGTGCCGGTGGCCGATAGAATCGCAAACTAAGTACTTCCTCCGACCCATATTAGTTGATTTAACTTTGTAGATTCATGTATCTAGTCTAGATTCATCCATATCTAGACAAAGTTGAGTCAACTAATATGGGTCGGAGAGAGTAATATTTTTTTAATCCAAATTAGTTGACTCACATTTGACTAAATTCAGATATACTATCTAATATTTTCTTTGCCTAAAATAGATGTTTTAGATTTGTTAAAATTTAGATAAATCTAGTCATTATTTAGATGTAGATTCATCGAAATTTTGACAAACCCGTGACATTTATTTTAGGACCGAGGAAATACAAAACATGTGTATATACATCGAATTTATACAAATCAGAGTCAAATAATTTTAATCGGAGGAAGTAGCAGATTTGGCTGTGCGTCTATGTCACAAAAAGAAAAGATTGTAGAGATAAGATGCAATCGATGTACACAGACATGTCCGACTTACTTTCTTGATAGCTAACTTAATACCTAATTATGCTTGGCCTATGATTATGTGGGTATTGCGGGTGCCGCGACTACCCGCATTTATTATGTGGTCTACCCGCATAATACCAACCCACTTGCAGCCTGAGATCGAAGGCTCTATGGTGGCAGCGCCACTCGCAACCTCCCTGCTGCTTCTGTGCTGGCGCGTGAGCACTCAGATCAGCACAGGAGCGCAGCGCTGTTGATCCTGCATACAACATGGAACTTTGCCGGCCATGCAGTCCGGGGATCATCCTAGCTGAGACCCGAGAGTATCAAGACTCAAGCACTCAATTTTGAAGGTACAGCGGTATACCTAGGTTACCTATCTTGATTTGTTCGAATGGATTAAGGCATATTAGTCCAGTAATTAGTACACAATTTCAGGAAAATATTTTACAAGGTAAGCACTTCGTTAATTTGGTACTACTAGATCGTACATAACTGTTGAACATGTGCATATAAATTTTCTTTAAAACTTCAAATTAGAGGAAATTTGGATTATAATCGATGGCCCGAATATGAGTTTATGACTACTTTCTCAGTCTCTCACTCTCTCTTATTACTTACTACTGAAATATCATACTGACGTTGACATCTATCCATCCTCTAATTTGGCGTAAACATGGGGAGGGTTATATTAAGAACAAAGGATCTTACTGTCTGGCGAGGAACATGAAGAGGTCATCGTCGAGGTTGTTGGCCAAGAAGGTGTGGCACTGCCCCGCGCTGAGCCGTAAGGCAGACCAGATGACATTTGCGTCGTGGGACGGCAGATGAACTGTGGGACAGCGGGCAGGAAGTGGACGTAGATGTGCCGCCACAGCTCGGGCTCCTGGTGACGAGGTTTCGACTCGTCAATGCCCATTGTTATGGACTTTGGGTTTTGGAGAAGATGGGGATGCTGGAGATCGTGAAACGGTTAACAGACAAGCAACCAGGGGACACGAGATTTACCCAGGTTCTGGCCCCCGGAGGGAAAACCCTACTTCTGTTTGTCTGCTCTTGATTACGGCGGAACCGAAGGTTACAGGGTACGCAGATTCGATCTGGCGTGGTGGTGTGTATGCGAAAGTATGAGTCGAGAGATCTAGACCGTGCCCTCCTGGCCTTTATATAGACTTAGGCAGGTTCCAGGCATAGTCCTAGTCGGTTACAGGTTCTATTGTTTTACCCCTTTGAATTTCCTATCTACTCTAGTCTTGCTCTCAAAGGATCCGAATGCATTATGGGCTAGGGCTACCAGAAAGTCTTCATGGGCCGGCGTACTTTCGCCGTGGGCCTTCCTTGGGTTGGACTAGGTATGCTGAGGTCACGCACCCGTAGGGTACAACCATGTCAGTAGCCCCCGAGTGATTAGTTCGAATCGTAAATTCGGCTGAGGACTCTTTAATCCTTCGGGTGCAACTATGTATTAACAGTATGTGTGTAGGAATCGTTGATGCGTGTGCCTGACTTACCCGACGGATCAGGGTCAGTTAACCGTCTTAGGACGAAACAACACGATCTTCCTCAGTTTCGAGTCCCTCAACTCGAAACTGGAACATGTGCTGGCGTAATTCGACTCAGGCCGCAGAGGACTTATAGAAGTAGAATTCCAGTGAATTTAATTTTTGTACCCAACGCGTCCGTCAGGATTTTTCGTTGCACCTGTTGGCACGGATTCATACTAGCAAAGCGCAGTCG
The DNA here is from genome assembly GCA_030063025.1 of Avena longiglumis. Classification (NCBI taxonomy): domain Eukaryota; kingdom Viridiplantae; phylum Streptophyta; class Magnoliopsida; order Poales; family Poaceae; genus Avena; species Avena longiglumis. Next base: position 12,989,401 of record CP125974.1, read on the forward strand.
GGTGCGTTGTGCCACCGATTATATATCTGTAGGTCTTATCTTTGCATCATGGACCTTGATATCAACATTTGTCACCGCGGAGGTGTTTCGGGTGACCAAGGAGATCGTTGCTTACTCAGTGCTTTGTTGGGGCAGAGTTGCCAAAAGTTTTGCATGCTGATCCGAAGATCGCGATCGAAGATTTCATAGGGTGCGCGACCAGCGCCCTATGGGAGTAGCCCAGTGTCTCTGCTCGAGTGAGACTCGGCGGAGACTTTAGTTCAAACATTGCTTAGTTGTTAAGTCCGTAGGACACAAAAAAATTTGGATGCTTAAATCCATCCTCCCTATGGGAGTAACCCCCGAGTCCATAGTGGAGTCGTAGACTCGACGTGGGACTCGAAGATATATTTAGTCTTTACTTGTCTTTCGGGTGCGCGACCAGCGCTCCTAATAGGAGTAGCCCACGAGTATTTAGTCGAATCGAAGATTCGAGTGAGTACTCTTAGCTGTGGAGCCGAAGAATTTTAGTTGGTGCTAGTATAGCTTTTGATGACATCATTGCTGACGATCAATGACCTCAAGCGTCTGCTACGCCAGAGATGACTTGAGTTGACGAAACGTGGGTCCCATTTGCTGACCGTGAATTGACCGGTCACGCGCGGCGTGGAGATAATTACGGCGTCTCCTCGATTTCCGCGCGTAGTGGATGGCGTGGTAACGACGGTTCGTTGTGACGCTGACACGTGTACGTTCAGATCTACCGTTGGCGTTAGGTCTTCTGGATGGACGGCTGCCGTGCGTCGTCTTCACTGTTATAATCATTGGAGAAAGCCGCGGTTTGTTTTCACCGCATCAGTTCTTGTTTTCACTGCCTCCTTGTGCTCTAGCGATTCTTGCAAGACCGATTTCCTTCCACATTTCCATCTTCCTTTTTGCGCTTTCACCACCGGCGCCGCCGTAGCGCAATGGGGAAACCAAAGAAATCGTCATCTGCAGTTGGGACCAGCGCCGCCGGAGGAAAGAAAGGCACCACCGCTACCCGTGTCACCGATGGTGGCTGGCGGCGATCAGAGACGCGGGAGAGCGATCTCCGTAAGCTTCGCGAGAGGGGCCTGGTCCCGCAAGATAGGGAGGCCGTCAAACTCCCCGGCAATGAGGTAATCCCCCGTCCCCCATCTGGGTATCGGGTTATGTTTCTCGTCTTCGTTATGCGTGGGTTTTCTTTTCCAGTCCATGACTTCCTCCGTGGATTACTCTTTTTCTATGGCATTCAGCTTCACCATCTGTCGCCCAACTCTCTTCTCCACATTGCTTGCTTCATCACTTTTTGCGAGTGCTGGCTCGGCATTGAGTCAAGACTTTGGCCTCTTCCGAAACTTTATTCCGTGAAGAGGCAGTCTGTTCGATGGTGTATATCCCATTGGGGTTGCATCATCTCCTTAGTCCCAATCTTCTTTTCTTTTCCTTTTCCATGTCCGAATCTGTCAAGATCAAGGAGGCGATGGTTTTACATCCGCGACTCCGTAGTGCAGGCAAGATTTTGGTCTTGTTCCTTTTGACCCCTCCCAGATAATCGAGCCAAAAAGATCTTGGAAAAACAAAATCTTGGACGGCGAGGTGGCGGAGATAGAGGCCCTTTACCGTCGGGTGGAGGATCTCCAGCTGATTCCGGAGAAGGAGGTGAACGGCGTGGACATCATCCGGACGTTTCTTGAGCGTCGGGTGCAGCCTCTCCAAGCGAGGGCGCACCCGATGTTTCTTTATTCTGGGCGCCGTGATCCGACGAGGGTTTCGGCTGAGAAAATCTCCGAGGAGGATCTTGACAGGGCCCTTCGCGCGCTGCTGAAGTTCAAGGCCGGAGAAAAAATCCCGGGGAAGTCGCTAACTCCTCCATTTTCTTCGACGTTGGCCGTACCGCAGGTGTAGATTCGTGCGCGTAGCGTTTTTCTGTTGACTGCATGTTTATTTCCTTTGTTTGCTAACAAAGTCCCTTCTGGATTTGCAGAGCTTCAAAGTGCCGGGCATGGTGCCGCCAGTGCCCGAAAAGTATCCGAATGCTCCGGATAATGAAGTGGTGGAGTCCGTGTCCGAACTGCCGTCGGCGCGATCTCCGGCGGAGGATGCCGATGAGTCGAGTGAGGACCATACGCGCAAACGATCTCGGAGCTCCAGCGAATCTTCGGATGCCTCGACTCCTCCGACTCCCAGAAACCCTCTGGGCCTTGAGCGTCATAGTGATGGTCATGGAGGCTCTTCCTCTCCCATTCCTGCCATTCCTGTGCGAGCTGTAGCGCCGCACCCGCCAGCGAAGCGGAAGAAGGAAGAGAAGAAGGAAGAGAAAAAGGAGGAGAAGAAAGAGGAGAAGAGAGCTCGAAGGACTCCTCCTGTCTTCGACCTGAGCTCACTGGGCTCGTAAGTTTCTTGTTGTACTATTGTCCTTTTTCCTTCATGATTTTTTGCACTGGTGCTGATTGCTTCGTATGCAGGCATTCCTCCCACGATTCCTCCAGTGATGGAGCGCGGGAGATGATGGGGGAGTTGAAAATTGCGTCGTCTCCTCCTCCTCAGACGGTGGCGACTTCGGGTGGCGCGGCTCCGGATCCTCCGTTGCAGGAGGTGCAGGTGGTTGCGCCTCAGAATTTCGTCAGCAAGCCTTCGGAGTCGCTGTCGGAGCATGTAAGTACTTCTTCTTCGTACCATGGGGGGAGCCTCCGAGTGCCTTCATGTGCGAATTTTGCTTTTACTCCTTTATGTTGGGCGTAGCCCCCAAGTCCTTTTTCTTACTGCTATTTTCTTTTTCTGCAGCCTTTTGTGCAGGAGGCCAAGCGGCTGGTGCAAGAGCGTCTGGTGCTGGAGGCTAACCTTCGGCAGCTTCAAGGTACCTATTTGCCTTTTGGTGCTTTTTTCGTTTATTCCGGTCCTGCTTTCTGACGTTTCTTGTTTTGAATGCAGAGGAGCATAATACTTCTCTCCGTGAGGTCGACGCTCTCAAGAAGAGCCTTGGTCAATCGGAGCAGAAGGCCGAAGCCGCCGTTGGCGCGAAGGAACGCCTCGAGCGAGAGCTGACTAATCCTTCTCCAACCTTCTCATTTTCTTAAATTTTAAATTCTCACGGTGACACGGTTCACCCGGCTAGGGATCCTTCTCATCTCAGTTATAATTTCTGACACTGCTTTAAAATATAGGGTTATGCTCCTTCCTATTAGTGGCCTCTAGGCCCCGCAAATTTGTGGTAGAGATAGACAAGAAGGGGAAGAAACCTGCAGCTTCAAAGAGGACAGCTATAATTTGTGATTTTGTGGTCAATTGAACTATTGAAGCAAGCTTGAATTTGTGGTCAACTAATTATGCTATTACCATTGTATTGATACATTTTTGATTTTTTGCATCATATTTTTTATACCTTAGAGTTTGTCCGACCTTAATTTTTTCTCGTCCTTCGCCACTGGGGAGGACGATCCCCTTCTGGATGTGGTCTATGGTGAGGAGGCGGAGATCCCACGGCGTGAGGTGGATGTCCTCCGGTGGCAGCGGCTGAGCACCGCCCCTCGATGGCCGGACCATGCGGCGGGATACGATCCGAACGGTGCCGGCAGCAGCTTCTTCCATGTGCTCGTCGTTGCTGCCCATTGGTGCATGCATGAGCTGCTTGCATAATCATGGTTCAGCAATCCTGGTCTTTTAATATTGAGCTCATCCGACACTACTTACTGTACTTTTACGCTAGGTGGCAGCGGATCTGCCTCGTAAGTAGTTTCCGTAAGAACAATCGTGTAGCATTATTGGATTTCAAATCACGTTCTTCACGAGGGAGACGGCTGCAGTTGTGAGCATATCACAGGACTGTACTATCCCGCACAGTTTAGCGACACGACCGCAGTCAGATAAGAATTTGGTACAATTGAGTCCTTTGGTGCATCCTGGGCCCACATGGCTAATTTGAGTGGCGTATTTTTGCATATGTGCCACAAAAGCCTTATGGGTTAGAGAAAACTATTTTCATGCACCACAGATGTATTACTCAGGTATTTAAAAAAACAATACTGGTCCAGAGTATATACAGTGTTGAAGTCGTCTTCAGAATTTATTAGTTTATATAGTGTTGAAGTCATCTTCAGAGTTTACATCACACTTTCAAGAGCATATCTAGCTTCATGTAACGGTCATACCTATTATTTACAAGAGCATACATAGTTATATGAAAAACATGTAATTTTTGTCAAGGATAATTTTGTAAAGGCCAGTAATAACCAATAATGTCCACATGGTGCTAGCAACAAAAACAAAGACTTGGCCCTAACATTGGAAATAGAAGTAAGCAATTGAGTTGTCTCGTATAGATAGACAATCTTATTGCTGATCTTAAACACATATTTATTTACCGTTGTGTATTACCACATTTATCTGCACACAAAGAGTATCACTTATCATTTCAATTCTTGCGATAGCCATTCTCATCCCATTCTGACATGAGCAATATTTGTAACACAAGAATGCATAGAGAATGGTAGGACACTTATTTAGTTGGTATGCATAGTAGCATGCACTTTTGCACACAATTTGGAATCATTGACTCTAAATAAAACTTGGGTCCTCTCGAGAACTATTCCTGATTGCTTTAACTTCTTTTTGTTGAGGAACTGTTTGTTGCGAATTACTCAACACCCTGTGGGTAAGGATGGCAATTTTATCCACGGATCCGGGTATCCACGGATATCCGACCCGGTGGGTAAGGGTATGGAGGACTAAGTACGCCCACGAATTTCATGGGGCGGATATCCTGTAATTCATGGGGCGGGCATGGGTAGTGGTTTCACTCCATGGATATCTGATGGATACCCGGCAGAAACATGGGACCCACATGTCAGCGAGAAATTTTTTTACATATGCCATATTACTCACTAAAATGCCTAATGAACCAACTTCTAAGACCTAGGCCCAAAGGCCCACCTAAGTACTAATCCTAGATAATTACCCTTATTATCTCAATCCCTACCTATTCCATTTTTCTAATCACTCCCTACATACGGACGAGGCAATCGTCAGGGGAAGCAGCAGAGCGCCAGCCATGTATCCCCTCCTAGGATACTGGCAGGCACAACCCACAACCTAGCGGACCTCGACACCTCACTGCCACCCCTATTCCTCCTCCGCTAGGAATCACTTTGCCCTCCCTGCATCCTGCCCGTCTACAAGATTGTCGTGTCGTTGTCCTGTCCTCCGACCTCCCCAGTAAGATTCCTAATTCCCTACATCCTTGTACTGGCCGACCTCCCCCTTTTCCCCTCACCCATACCTTGATTTTCTAATTGAAGAGCTTGTCGCTGCTACTGCTGAGTAGACGTATTGGCGCAAGTGGGAAAGAATGGACGCATGTTATGCTGAAATGCTGTCAAAATTTTCTATAATATCGAAGTTATGTTGAATGTTGTTATGATTATATATATATATATATATAGTGCGTAAACCAATGGATACATGGATATCTGGCGGGTTTGGATCTGGGGCGACATTCATGCCCATGAATATCTTTGTGGGCGGGCTAAAGTGAGGTTGATGGATTTGGATTTGGATTTGGATTTGGTTTTGATATATCCGTCCAAACCCGCTCCATTGCCATCCTTACCTGTGGGGCATCATCTAGTGATACAAATGTCTCATCCCTTTCGATGAGGGCGGCGATCCCACGGTGGCAGCTAAGGAAGCCCCAACAATAGTAGCAATGTTGTGGCATGGAAGTGTGTAGTGGGGATGTAATTATGTGGGTCCAGAGTGGAGACAAATGAGTATTCAATGAGGTCTCGGGTGAAAAATAAGAGGAGTAAGCTCGAAATTTGTGTTGAAATTGAGGTTTGGAGATGATCATACCCGTCATTTCATTGTAGTTACTGCAATCACCCCAATCAATTGAAAGAACAACAAAAATGAGTGGGAAGTCCTCAAGGTTATGCTAGGATGGTAGTTTTTACACTATGAAACAAATGACGTTTGTTACTCCTTATGATCATCAAGGCTCAGTTTGGCAGCTTAGTCTTAGTTAAACCAAAGTATTTCAAAACCATTTCACCACTTGGGCACGAGATACTGCAGTATGTAGATACTACAGTATTTAGAAGTATTATAAAAATCACAGGGTGTTTGGCAAATGCATTTCTTGGCGTTGTATTTTTTGCTACGTTCTCCTCGAAACAGGCATACGCCCAGCTTTATAAATAAAGCAACAACCATACAGTATCCAGACCACGCGACAAAGTTCAACACCAAACACAGAGACCACGCAACACACTCAACACCCACACAGTCTAGCACACACGGATACAAACACGCCCCGAGGGCGCACTCAGGACCCGGAGGGAGAAGCAAGTTGGCGTGCCGCCACAATGAGGTGCTCAATCATCCCGTCCAGCCGCGCCCTGTCCCGCTGTCTACTCAACGGGTACCACTGCTGCAAAAAAACGAGAAATTTGAAGATCGAGTCAGAGGCCCTGCGAAGAAAGACACGCTCGATGACCATCTTGTTACGGATGTTCCATAATGTCCAGGTCATCCCTGCGAACAGGAACCAGAAGATGCGCCTCCTCCTACCGGTCTGGTTCGCATTGGCATCCAGGAATTCCCCAGGTCCATGACCTGCCACGATGGCCCGAGCCTCATGGGTAAAGTTCCAAAGGAAGGGAGCTGGGGACAGAAAAGAAGATGTGATGCCCGTTCCGGACCGCATAAGCGGACAAAGGCCATTCCCGGTCCTGTCCGCAGCCACCTCCACCGGAAGGAAGCCGATCACGTAACAAGCGCCAAAGGAAGATCTTAATCTTCAACGGAGGGGGGCCTTCCAGAGGGCGTCCAAGCGGAGGGCCCACCGAAGAGGGCCCGGTACATGGACCCCACAGAAAACACTCCCGAGGGCGAAAGGTGCCAGGACATACTATCTAGGGATTGGGAGTGGGGCAATGGAAGACTGTCCCGAAGTCCCTCCCAGGTCGCTCGCTCAGCGGCCCCAAGGCTCCGGCGGAACGCAACGTGCCAGACTCCGTCCTGGAAGGCATCAGCCACCAAGAGCAAGGGATCTGTGCATATCGCGAATAGCTCGGGCGTCCCGAGACGCAAGGCCCGCCACCCAGGGTCGAGCCAGAAGATGGTGTTTTTCCCATTCCCAGTGGAAATAACAAGCCCCTTCCGGATCGCCGGCTTGATGTCCTGGATGGCTCTCCAAAACTGAGAGCCCTCCCGACGATCATAGGCTAGGAGAGGGCACCCGCGCAGATACTTGCTTTGATCAACTTTATCCACGGGCCCCCGTCGTCCGTCAGGATCCGCCAGACCCAACGAAGCATGAGGGCCACATTCATGTGGCGAGAGGAAATGATCCCTATGCCCCCCATATCCTTGGGGGCGCAAATGTCCGCCCACTTAACCATGTGGTACTTTTGGTGACCATCATTTGCCATCCAAAAGAACCTAGATAGCTCCTTATCAAAGTTGGCGTGCACACCTTCCTGTAGGATATACAACCCCATGATGTACATGGGGAGGCTGGATAAGCATGCGTCAATAAGGATGGTCTTGCTCCCTTTGGTGGTAAACCTGCCTTGCCATGGTTCGGATCTCGCCTTAACCCGACCCATAAGGGGCTCCAGGTCCCTAGACAGAAGCCTGGTGTCCCTGACTGGCATCCCCAGGTAGTTCATGGGGAACGATGCCAGTCGACAGTTCAAGTTATCAGCAATCCGCTGCTGAGCTTCCACGGGATACCCCAACACCATCACCTCACTCTTGTCGAAATTGATTTTGAGGCCAGACATGGCCTCAAAACAAAGAAGCAAGAATTTCAGGTTTCTGATATCCTGCTCCGACCCTTCTACCATAAGCATGGTATCATCGGCATATTGGAGGTGAGTGACCCCCCCCCTCCCGGGATCAGATGCCCCACCACACCAGAGATGTGGCCAGAAATCTTGGCTTTCTCCATGATTTCTGCCAGGGCATCCACCGCGGCATTGAACAGGATTGGGGAGATCGGGTCCCCTTGTCTAACCCCACACGTGGGTTTGAAATAGGGGCCTACATCCCCATTTATGTTAATTGCCGTGTTCCCGCTCATGACGATCTGCATGATCCATCCTATCATGCGATCATCGAGGCCCCTGCGTTTTTGCTACGTTCTTAATGCCTTTGGGTAGTTGGTGGAGTATTCAGATGAGCACACGAACAACATGTCCTCTGTTAGAATTTTAATCGAATAGGTTAGCTTCTGTGTAATCCCTAAGGATACGGTTTTTGGTGATCGGCTTGTGTGAGTTCGGAAAGGTGTATAACAACGTGAACCGTAATTGGCAGCCTACATCAATATAAGTTGAAACCATGCAACACCGCCAATATGACTTTGCTAGATTGCTTGCCGTGGTATTGAAGCGAATGAACCTTCTTTTCCTCGCGTTTCTCAGTATTGAAAAAAAGAGGCCGGGAGCTCTTTTTTAATTACTTAAAAAATACTATAGTTTTGGAAATACCGTGGTATTAAAACTATAGTTTTTTCTTGCTGCCAAACACCCTAAAGTATTTAAAACTGAAGTATTTATAGAAACTGTGGTATTCTTGGAATACTTTGAAAATACTTTGCTACCAAACAGACACCAAGTCATATTTCTACGATTACAGATTGGCCGGCCTAAAAAAGGAAGGAAAGTCTCAATGGTCAGGAAACTTTTACTTTCAATCTCCCATTTCACCGATAGAGCGAGGACAAACTAGGGAGACCTTGGCAAGATATGATGACCGTGGGGTAGGTGTAGGGGGATTTTCTCGAGGAGGTCGTCCAACTTAAGAGCATTTTCACTCGTTGGCCGAATTCAGGCCGAAATCCAGACCTTTTTCTGGTCGGACGGCGCAAGTTTTCTGCCTGGATACACCCAGTTTCCCCCTCGCGTACCCAGACCGAGTACCCAGGCGAACACAAAAACGGCAAGATATTTGAATCTTTATCGTTTCCGCCGGCGAGCGCTCGGCCACAAAGTGTTCGACACATACGACCACAAGTTCGGCGACAGATTTTTATTACATAACAGGGGAAACGACTCTCAGTCGTCGATGGGGATGCGCTCCTGCGGCGTGGCCGACGCGGCGTTGTCGTCCGTCTCGCCGGCGAAGGCCGCCGGGTCGGAGAAAGTCGAAGCAGAGCTCGACGTGGGGGCGTTCGGCGCAGACACGTTCGGCGCAGAGGAAGGGGAAGCCGTGATCATGCCCTGCAGGATGGCCTGGCGTTGCGCCATGTACACGCCTTGACCGGAAAACTCATCTTCAACGTGTCCTCGCCGCCCATGAAGAACTTGAGGTCCGTGTTGCGCTTCTTGGCGGCGTAGTTGGCCTTCTTCTCGGCGAGGTTGGCTTTCTTCTCGGCGAGGTTGGCCTTGATGAGGGCCACCTTTTCCCCTTGTGTATCAATCAACTTCTTCCAGCGCTCCTCGCTCTTCTCAGCCCTCTTATTGGCCTGCGCCCTCATGTCGGCGATGCATTTCTCGATCGAAGCCTGCAGACGCTCGGCGGGAGGTCCAGCGGCCTTGAGCATCTTCGCCTTCTTCTGGCCGAGCTCAGGTCTTCCTTCGCTGGAAGCAGCTACCAAGGCCTCGGGGTTGTAGACGCCGTCCTTGCTCTTGGAGAGACTCAAGCGAGTGTCCCGCCACTTCTCACAATGCTCGATTTGCTCGAAGACATTGAAAGAACATTTCTTAATCCCTAGTGTTTTGTGTGTTAGATAACAATACCAAGGATCATTTAATGTGTGTTGAAGTGTTGCAGCTCAGAACTCTGCCTTTGGGGGCGGATAATCCGGCCCCACCAGGCGGATAATCCACCCTCCTCTGCCCAAGCGCAAGCCCCGGAAGGGGAGAATTTTGGCGGATTCTCCGGCCAGGATAATCCGCCTCGGGGGCGGATAATCCGCCTCGCTCATCGCCATAGGCGCAAGCCTGAGAGGCGGAGTTTTCCGGCTTGGCGGATAATCCGCCTCGGGGCGGATTATCCGCCCCCAAGATCTTCTCCAAGTTTCACCAAGGCAAGCCCTGAGAGGCGGAGTTTCCGAGAATCCGCCCTTGTGGGAGTTTTCCAGGCGGATTATCCACCCCCACCCCCAAAGTTGTGCAATGGGATCTGGGAGGGTATTTAAGCCAGCCATCCCTCCCAGAACTCTTGATTCATCTCGAAAAATAACAGATCAGATCTGAAAGCTTCATCCAAGAGTGCTCCACCTAGATCCACCCAAAGGCCCCATCCCTTGGGGAATCGAAGGAGGAGAACTCGATCTTCATCATCAGCAATCAAGCGCTTCATCTCCTCTCCATTCATTTGGAGAACCTCCGATCTAGTATTTCTTGCAAATATCTAGATCCTCGTTTTGTTTATATTGATAAACCTTGTTCTTGTGGTAGCTTGTTGTCATCTCGGGAGCCCCCAATTCGGTTGTGGGTGTGTGCCCCGATAGTGTTGTAAAAGGCACCGGTTCCCGCCTCGAAGGGATCCAATAGTGGAGAAGGTGGATCGGGCCTCTCATGGCGAGATACATCGGAGAATAGGGTGAGGCCTATTGTGGCGTGGTGGTCTTAGAACCGCCCACCCCTCCAACACATATGTACTTACCTTAACAAGGAAGGAACGGCGGTAAAACAAATCCCTGTGTCTCCGCGTGCTCCACTACGGTTTCCTCGCTCCTCTTTTACGTGCTTAGTAGTTAGGGTTACATATAGGGAAATTCTCGTAGTTGCATATCTAGAGAATTTACTTTGTGTCAAGCCTAAAATTGAAAAAGTATTAAAAATTGGTTAGCACCTATTCACCCTCCCCCCCTCTAGGTGCCCATACGATCAATTTCAATTGGTATCAGAGCCTCGGCTCTTATTTCGGGCTTAACCACCTAAGAGAAGTATGGGTTCCAAGGGAGATGGGAGTGATGCTCCGGACGTAGTCGCCATGAACGATCTCAAGAGGTTGGAAACAACCTTGGTGAGTTCAATGGAGGCTAAGATGGAAGAGATGCGTCAATTGATAATGCGTCTCTCCACATCCGCAGCATCACCTCCATCTAACTTCGAGGATACCACTCATAATCCAAGGAAACGGGTAAAACTGTTTCCAAAGATAACGAAGTGGTAGGTGATGATACTAGCAAGAGCTCCTCCTCGAAAAAGGATAGTGGTAAGGATGGATACAATGAGGTTTCTCATGTGTATTCCCCTAATCCGCCTATTCCTCACCCACATATACATAATAGGGGTGATCCACCCAAACTTTCAGCATCTACTTTCTCTCAATGGCAATTTTTGATGAAATCTCATGTGTGCAGTTCCTCCATAGAGTTGTGGAAGATCATCGAAAATGGTCTTCACGTTGGAAATCCTAACAATCTCACAAGGAGAGAAGTGGTCGATAGCCAACTCAATGCTCTGACTCTACACATGATACAGCTTGGTGGGTGACAAAGACATGCCACACATTCAAATCTTAGCAGCTAAAGAAGCTTGGGATGCTCTCACCGAGCTCTTCATCGAAATGAAAGTATGAGAAGGAATAGATATGATGCCTTGAGCAATGAAGTCAAGGATTTTATATGCTGGATGGAGAAGACCATGAGGACATGTATAGGAGGCTCAAGGCAATAGCTACAACCTTCAGAAACCACGGTGCAGCTCATGTTGATGATGCTTGGATCAAGCGCAAGTATGTCAGTGCTCTTATGCCATTTTAGCCTGATTTGAAAAGTCTCCAAGGTAGGCATAATTATCACCTCATGTCATCCAATGAGGTAATGCAAGAAATGGCCGCCTTCAAAGTGGCTGCCAAGAATGCCGAAGATGCTCGTGCTCGAGCTATGGGGGTGCAAAAGGGGGTCAACATGGCTTTGAAGACTAGTGTGATTGATCATGATGAATATGCGGTAGAAGGTCTGGACTGTCCCGAAGATATAAAAAGGATCCACGGACAATACTTGGCTCTTTATGCAAGAAACTTTTGTAAAGATCCAGCCAAGGCTAAAGCTGAACTAGATCGCAAGAGTGGAGCCTATGGAAGAAAAGAAAATGGTCCCAAGCTGAGAACATGCTTTAATTGTGGTGACCGTCTGCACTTCGTAGCTGAGTGTCCATATCAAAGTAGAGAGGATAATGGAGGAAGACTCATTTTTAAGGACAAATCAAAAGCTCCACGTAAGAAACAGTTTGTAAAGAAGAATGCTCCTTTCAAAAAGCAACCAAAGATTGTTCTAGTGGCTCAAGAAGAATATTCATCGGGGAGTGAAGATGAGGACGAGGACGATAGCTCTCAAGAGGTGGCTGCTATAGCCACCACATCTACATCAACATCTCTCTTCGACTCTCCGAACGAAAACATCATCAACAAGAATGCTACTTGCCTCATGGCAAGAAGCTCCGAGGTAACTTCCTCTAACTCTTCTTTTCCCAAGGCTATGATAGACATGGATGATCCTGCTAGTCTTAAGGTTAAAGAAGAGATTATTGCTTTGGATTATTTCTATACTAACTTGCAAGGTGAGCACAAAGTTCGTTTTGAGGCTCTTATGGATCAGCTGGCCCAAAACGAAGCACTCCTCGAAGAAAATGGCAGAATTGAAAGGGAGGATGCAATGGAAATTGCATCCCTAAAAATGCTCTTGAAGAAGAAGAAGAAGCTCGGGTCTCTCTTGAAGAGAGGATTGAGTCTATGGAAGAGTCACATGAAGAAATTGTGACTAAACTCGTTAAGAAACGTGACAATGCTGTCACCAAGGCAAAGAAGTTAAAGAAGGAAAGGATTGACTTTGGGGCTGCTCATGATAGACTCTCCGAGGAATTGGAGAAACTTGACAGTGCTCACAAGGCGTTGAAAAACGAGTTCTCTATTCTCAATGAGTCACATGATCAGCTTCAAAGACGATTGGCCGAATATGATACTCCTAGCTCGTCCAACTCAACATATAGTAACAAGAAAAATGCTAGTGTGGGAAAAGGAGTGATCAAGGACATCACCACAAAGGACAAAGGTGTGCTTGATGAAGTCCTTGGCAAGCAAAGGTCAAATCATGGTAAAGAGGGACTTGGGTATGTCACCAAGTCCAAGAAGAAAACCAAGAAGAACAAGACCAAGAATGTGCAATTAAAGACAAGCACTGCTGAGAAGGTTGTCACAAAATACAAGACTAATAATATTGGTTTTGCAGGGTCTCACAATCCGAATTATGAAATCTTTTGTGATGACTATGGCGATGTTTATGCTTATTATGTTGGTCCTCTTGATGAATATATTGCTTGGTCTATTTGGGTCCCAAAGACCCTTGTTACTAACATGAAAGGACCCATTGAAAAATGGGTACCTAAAACCAAGAAGTAATTTTCTTGCAGGGCTATGCTTCCGGTGGGTCGAAATGGGTCTTTGGATAGTGGCTGCACTAGTCATATGACAAGCAAGGAGATCATCACGGAGATGCGTCCAAATCTTGATAATATCACAGTCTCCTATGGTGATAAGTCTAAATCTCAGGTATTGGGTCTTGGCAAGGTTGTGGTTGCCCACGATATCTCTCTCGTGGACGTCATGCTTGTTGAGACCCTTGGCTACAATCTTCTTTCTGTTCGTGTCCTTGGCAAGATGGGTTTTGCTGTTTTTATAGATGATGATTTGGTGGTACTCTTATGGAGCAAGTCTCTAAAGGTCGCTTTTGTTGTGTACGTCGAAAATGACCTGTATGTGGTGGACTTCTCGGGGAAAACCACTTCGGGTCCGATGTGTCTATTCAGAAAGGCCGACGTGGGCTGGATATGGCATCGCCGTTTAGCCCATGTCAACATGAGAACTTTGCAAAGTCTCCAAAAGGGTGGCCACATACTTGGATTAAAAGACAATGTCTCTTTTGCCAAAGATCGTGTTTGCAGGGCTTGTGTTGAAGGAAAAATGCATGATTCTCCCCACAAGAGGAAGACTATTGTGTCATCAAAGAGGATCTTGGAATTACTTCATGTGGATTTATTTGGTCCTCCTTCTCATGCAAGTCTTGGTGGGAAGAAATATTGCTTGGTCATCGTCGATGATTACTCAAGATATACATGGGTATATTTCTTCAAGCTGAAAAGTGAGACTCAACAAACTGCCATCGACTTTTCCAATAAAGTTCAACGTCAACACAATGTTCCCATCTTGGCAATTAGAAGTGGCAACGGCACAGAATTCAAGAACTACACTTTAAATGAGTTTCTTAGCGAAGAGGGGATTAGACACCAATATTCCGCTGCGTACACCCCTCAACAAAATGGTGTAGCCGAGAGGAAGAACCGGACTTTGATGGATATGGCAAGATCTATGCTAGCTGAATTCAAGTCTCCTTATATTTTTTGGGCTGAAGCCATATCCACTGCTTGTCACTCATCAAACCGGCTCTACCTTCGGAAGATCTTGGACAAGACCCCATATGAAATACTTACCGGTAACAAACCCAACATCTCATACTTGAGGTATTGGTGTAAGTGTTTCTTTCTTATTAAAGGTGTCCGCTTGTCAAAGTTTGAATCCAAGGCTTTAGAAGGTATTTTTGTTGGTTACGGTGCGAATCCCACACTTATAGAGTCTACAACAAGCTCACCGGGATTGTTGTAGAATCTTGTAATGTGGAGTTCGATGAAAATAACGTCCTTTGTAGGGCAAGTTGATGTTTGTGATCACGGATGTTGAAACACCCCAAGATGCCATAAGAAGAATGGGCGTGGGATTTTTCCGCCCATTGAGGAACCCCATGTGGCGGATCGGGAAGGACAATGCTCCACATGTGGAGCCCTCATCTACACAAGATCAACAAGATCCCTTGTTGGAGACAATCCTGCACCAACACCACAATCTGTGAAGACCATCCGTCCACTAGACATGTGGTAGTCCCAGGGACTATCCGCCTCCAAGGGCGGACAATCCGCCAGCACTCCAACTCGTGCTGGGGATCCAAGGAGAAATCAACATCTCGAAGCTCAGCGGATTCTCCGGCCCCAGAGTGGAGTATCCGTCCCAGGTCTCCAACTCGATCGAGCTTTCTCGGAAGATGGTTCTGCATTACCTCCCAGGCCGGATAGTCCGGCCCCTCAAGGCGATTATCCGCCCAAGAAAATGTTCAAGAACAATCTTCAGCGAACGGTGACCAAGATCAAGGGCAAGGCAGTAATCAAGACAAGGATACAACAATTGAATCCAGTCCTCCTAGAAACAATAAGGACATTGAGGCTCGTCGCAAGGATCGTGCTGATCGCAACCTTGAACTAAGAGGTCACACTCTTGACAAGGTTGTTGGTGATCTACGACGAAGGGTATCCACTAGAAGAGAGCTTGCTAGCTTCTGTGATCATCAAGCTCACATTTCCATGGTTGAACGAAAGAAGGTTTTTGATGCTCTTGAAGACCCCAATTGGGTTGTTGCAATGCATGAAGAATTAAACAACTTCGAACGCAACAAAGTTTGTAAGCTCGAAGAAAAGCCAAAGGATTGCCGCAATGTTATCGGCACCAAGTGGATCTTCAAGAACAAACAGGATGAAAATGGCGTTGTTGTGAGGAATAAAGCACGACTAGTGGCTCAAGGGTTCTCTCAAGTAGAAGGAATTGATTTTGGCGAGACCTACGCTCCTGTGGCTCGCCTTGAGTCCATCCGTATCCTTCTTGCATATGCAGCTCATCACAATTTTAAATTACAACAAATGGATGTTAAGAGCGCTTTCCTTAATGTTCCTCTACATGAGTTAGTATACGTCAAGCAGCCCCCGGGGTTTGAGGACCCCAAATTTCCGAACCATGTCTACAAACTCGATAAGGCGCTCTATGGCCTTAAACAAGCCCCACGTGCGTGGTATGAGCACCTTAAAGAGCTTTTGCTAGACCGTGGATTCAAAGTTGGGCAAATCGATACCACTATTTTTACTAAGAAGGTTAATGGGGAGCTTTTTGTATGCCAACTTTATGTAGATGACATTATTTTTGGCTCTACTAACCAAGCGTTTAACGATGAATTTTCGAAGCTTATGACTGACAGGTTTGAGATGTCCATGATGGGTGAGCTCAGGTTCTTTCTTGGATTTGAGATCAAACAACTTAGAGAGGGAACCTTTATTAATCAAGCGAAGTACATCCAAGACATGCTCAAAAGGTTCAAGATGACGGATCTCAATGGCGTTGCTACCCCTATGCAAACAAAGTGTCATCTTGAGCTCAATCCCAAGGGTAAAGACGTGGATCAGAAGGTATACCGATCCATGATCGGCTCTCTCCTTTACCTTTGCGCATCTAGGCCCGATATCATGTTAAGTGTATGTAACACCCTCAGAATTGGCCCTATGCAAGTTTGAGCGAAACCCGCCAAACCCGCATAGAAACGATTCAAAGGTGCCCACCACGCACTTTCATGCGGGTGGAAAACGAAGTAATAACATTACACAACAGTCCTCGATGGGACCCACAAAACAGATATATATATAACAGCGAGTCAATGAGTCAAGAATATAGATATACAATACAAAGATTCAAATCACCTTGAAAATGATACATCGTCCGACTACGGACAAGATGCAAATGGGGCTAAGAGCCCTGAAGAATAACCAATGGCATCCATAACCCTGCCTAGGCCAAGCCGGAAGGGTAACCCTGCTAACGACGTCGAAACCTGCTAAAACAAAAGGGGTGCCGGCAAAGGGCAAAGGAAAAAGAGGAGCGTCAGTACTGAGGCCAGTACACGGCGAGGCTAGAATTTGGCGGTCCTCGCCTACATAGGTATGGTGGACTGAAGCGGCAGCGGCAGCATGCACTAAACAACCTATAGAGACTCGGTGCAACGGCGGCTATCAGAGAGGGGTAAGAAAGACCTATTCGGAACCAACCTGATGCGACCATCAAACAAACCCATCCTGGTGTTTCCCCCTCGAGACCAAACGAGGAAGTCAACCGAGGAACTCACACAGTTGGCAGTTTTACTTATTCAGTTATCGTTTCAGCAATTACTAGTCAGGTATCGATAGTCATACTGATAAAATAAGCAGTGGGCACTTTTATTTAACCATTCCATTGTAGTTGCAACACTTACTAGTCAGATACAATTAGCATGAGTTATCCCAAACCCAGCAGTTGTTGGTACTTTTATTTAGCCATTCCGTTGTAGTTGCAATACTTACTAGTCAGGTACAATGGTCGCAAGTGACAACCCAAACAAGCAATTGTTGGCAATTTTATTTAGCCATTCCATTATAGTGAAGCTGATTACTAGTCATTATAAAGTCAAATTTATAGCACTACTTTAGTTATAGTTGTCTATGATCGAGATACTGTGCTCCAAGTCCATAACCATGGACACGGCTTTCGAAAGTTTTACCTTGCAGGTGCACAAATAGCAACACACACGATCAACCTCGAAAAACCAAATCAAAACCCAACGAGGCCTTCACGTCAAAGCAATCAGGATTCAGAAATATTTCAGGGGCCACCCATTGAGTACACCATAGCAACGGTTAGGCGACTCGAGACGGACCCAAGGTTTGGGTGGACGGTGTGAACGATCGGGAACCCAAACTGGGCTTGTCGACACCGCGAAAACGTGTCCCGATCCTAACAAGACAGGTGCTCTCGCACAATCGTAAATAAAGCGAGCATGGCATAAGTACAGGATAGTAAATAAAACCTCAAACTAGTTTGGCCCCAAGAAATAAGACTGAATCAAGCTCGCTGGGGTCCCATAATCCTCCCGGATGTGGATAGCGAATATTCAAGGAACATGTATCAAGTACTTGGGTCCCACGGGACACAAGTGGACGGTTAACAACCAAATAACATCTATTGCCCACTGTGCCTCGCTACCTACTTCAATTTTAGTTGTTAAAGTAATTAAAGTGAACGATAAATAAAGCCATGATCATCTCCAACATCAAACATGCGGCAATACTCCAACAATCGTGGTAATCGACGACACGCCGACAACACTTGAGCAAGCGATTATCACGACGCTAAGTCCAACTATCTACCAAACAACAGGTAATAGGAGGTGTCCAAGGCAATATAAGGCGGCAAGGGATATCTCGGGTACGAAAACTATAGCATCGCAACACAGATAGCAATAGATCAACAGGAGGGAATAAATACTATAAAAGTAAGATAGGTAGAAAGAGGGAGATGCTCGCCTGAAAACATTTTCGAAGGTTCATCCGAAGATCGGGTCGACACTCGCATCAACTCAACGGCCTTATCCGCGAAGAAGCAAAGCACTAGAGGAAACACCGGATGCACTATTTAATACTACGGCAAAAGGTCGGGCATGATGCATGTATGATGCATGACATGGCAAAGATGCGATGCAATTGGGCAATATTAAGTGGAACCGGGGTCCCAACAATTAAATAGATGGTTCAAGTTGTTTAGGCACCCTGCAATTTAAATGTTGTATTAGCAAGGCAAAATAAGTTACCGGTTCGCTACACAAATTTAAATGAGGCCAATATAAGGCTAGATTTGCCCGCATATGGGCCCCATATTTAATTATATGGTGAATCGGCATAAGGCCCCCAAACCACATGACAATATGCATGCGAGTATGGCAACTAAATATGCAACAACTTATATAGTTTACAATTTATAAAATAGGATTCTCGGATAAGGGTCACACATTAGGGTTCGGCGAACTTGGGCTCCGAGGGATTCGGGGTTCGGTCTCAGGGTTCAGGGTTCGACGGGCTCAGTCTCGGATAACGGAGGTAGGTCTTGTCGCATCCGGGAGCAGGACTTGGTTCGGCGTCAGGGGCGCATCGGACCCGCTCTGGTCGGTGTCGATCTTGTCGCATTCGTGGTCTTCGGGTCCGCGTAGACGGTCATGGCGTTCAAGGTGGAGAACTTGGCGTTCCGTGAAGGAGAACTTGAGGGTCCAGCGTTATTGCCTTCGGTTCCCATGCGGAAGGTCTTGTCGTTCGAGGGCTCGACGTTGATGGTTCAACGGGTTCGGGCCTAGGCGGGATCGGTCTTGTGGATTGAGTAGAAGATCTTGGCGGGCTTCGTGTCATCGACTCCGTGAAGACGACCTTGATGCCCCTTTGTTTTCTAGGTTTGATGGAGTCCTTCGTATAGCACCATACCCGCACATCGACCACATGGGCACGCGATTACGGAGGCAGCAGGCACGAGCGCAGGCGGCGCTGCGAGGGAGGCACCATGGGGCGGTCTTGGCGACGGTTCCGGCCAACAGGGAGGCGACGACGAGTGGGCCCAGCAACGGGGAGCTGTGGGTCGACGGTGCCGGGCGCGGAGAGCGGGTCTCCCTGCCGGCGGTGGGGCGGTTTGGCGTCGGGAAGGAGCTCACGGCGGTTCGTGAGGCGCCTGCAGCGGCAGGAGGGCGCGGGCGGTGGGCTAGCTCAAGGGCCGACGTGGAGGGCGGCGGGCGGCCGGGCTGAGGCGGGGCGACGCCCGGGAGGAAGGAGGCGCTGTGGGAGCGAGGTGAGGCACGGCGGGGAGCTCAGACGGAGCGCGGGGAGGCGCGGGAAGCTCGGCCGAGCTTGGGAGGCGGCTTGGCGGGCGGCGCCTCGAGAGAGGAGGCCAGGCGGGGGTGGAGGCGGCGGCGAGCGAGGCGAGGTGGAGACGAGGCGGCGAGGAGCTCCCAAGCAGGGAGGGAGACGGGAGGAAGCTGGGAGGAGAGGAGGCCACAAGGAAGCCGGACGCGGAGGAGGTGCTCGGCGCTGGAAGGGAAGAGGAGAGCGGTGGCCGGAGGGAGGAGGAGAGGCGGTGGCGAAGGGTGGCAAGGGCAGCACGGGGAGGATCTGAGGGAAGGAGGGAGGCCAGAGGCTGCAGAGGAAGGGCGAGACGTGCGGCAGCATGGGAGAGGACGCGGTGGGGAAGAAGAGCAGGGGTGGGGCCGGGGCGTGGGGCCGCGCGGGGTCGGTGGGACCCGGGGGTGGGTCGGTTTGGGGGGTTTGAGTGAGGAAGTGGTGGGCCAGAGAGGGTGGGGCCCGGTTGGAAGGGAGAGGGGTAGGTGGGGGGTTGTGTGAGTGCGTGTATGTGCTGTGTGGGGCCCAGGCGGGCCAGGGAGTGGGGGGGGGAAGTCTGGGATTGATGAGGTGGCAAGGTGGGTGGGGATTGGGTCCAGAGGGTGAGGTGGCGAGCTGTGGTTGGTGGGTAGACTAGGTTGGGGTAGAAAAAAGGGTCTAGGTTGGGTTTTATTATTTGTAAAAGATTTATGGTGTTGTTTTGTTTTAAATCTTTTTAGCAAATAATTTTTAGGCAATTAATTTAACAGATAATTATAAGACTTATTTTGAAATAAGAGAAGGGTATTTTTAGAAAACAACAATAGGCTTATTGAAAATAGTTTCAGACAGACAAATGCATGATGATGACGATGCAATGCACAAAAATAAAACGCGATTTTCTAGTAGCGGTTTTGCGGGATGCCACAATTCGACACCACTAACAATGGATCTCGCCCTCGAGATCCGCCTCATGGTAACGGAAAGAAGGGCGGCGACCTGAATCTTCTCGCTTCGTATAGATCCTCGCGACACCACTAACAAGAGGTCGTTGACCGTGATCGTCGAGAGAACACTCCGGGGACAAAGATGATAGGAAATCAACCTCTGGTGCATGCCAATTCTTGGGCAAGTCTCTAGTGTGTTGGTCATCAAAGAAACAGAATTGTATTTCACTTTCAACCGCCAAAGCTGAATATGTTGCTGCTGCAAGTGCTTGTACTCAATTGTTATGGATGAGGTAAACTTTAAAGGAATATGGTGTCAATTGTGACAAAGTGCCTCTTTTATGCGACAGTGAAAGTGCTATCAAAATTGCTTACAATCCCATGCAGCATACAAGAACAAAACATATAGAGATTCGCAACCACTTTATTCGGGATCATGGTGCTCGTGGAGATATTGCTCTATCCTTTGTGAGCACGAAGAACCAACTTGCTGATATTTTCACAAAGCCCCTTGATGAAGCAAGATTTTGTTATTTGAGGAATGAGCTAAATATCATAGATTCAAGGAGCTTGGCTTGACTACCCTTGCACACTCACTTGCGCTTATTCATGTATTTGGTTTAGATGCGGGCATAGACATAGGGGGAGTGTGGTCCTAATTGATTGGGCCAACCCTCCCCCCATAATGCCAAAAGCAAGTAAAATCATTTCCCTTAATATCATTTTGTGATATGTGGGTCGTCGATGAGCATTGGTTTTGAACTCAAGATACATCTTCTCGGTGTCATGCCATGCGCTCCAACATGGTGGCTTCGGCCACCGCCCTATTCCTCGAGAAGAGTTGGTTTTTCATGGGTCTCGTTGGAGTTTTCTTGCATATCTTTTGTTCTTATGGAAAACACACTCCAATTTGGCTTTTGATTGATTTGATTCTTGCAAATTTGGGTGTGTAGTACCATCTCATTTTGATGCTCTCAACCCAAGCCTTTCTCTCCCTTCTTGAACCATCTATTCTTTCACACAAGTCCTCTAAAACACCATCGAGAGGTTTGCTAGGTTGCTCTGGCCTGATTCTGCACTGTACAGAATTTCTGGGAGGGGCGGATTATCCGCCTTAAGTGGGGGGCGGACTATCCGCCCCAGGCGAAATCTTCCCTTATAGGCTGGGTCAGGGAGGGCAGGCTCAAACAGAGCATCCAGTCCTCCCCCAACCCTACCTCTGTCCCCCAGCCGCCGCCGGAGCATCCGCCTCTCCCGGAGTCGATTCGACCACCGGATTCTCCGGGCTCTCCCCGGATCTTCTTCACCTTGCCTCCGGGTATCTTCTCCTCCGCGATATTCCTCCAATGAGTGAGGGTAACTCCCTCATCTCGCTCCTTTTGTATGGGATGTCTTTTATTTGGTGGAAATCTCGTTGTAGAAGGTTCTTGGTGTTGTTCCTTACATGCTAGAATCAGTAGAATTGCAACCCTAGTACCCGATCTGTTTTGCCATGGCAGATCTGAGCCAATCCAGAAATTTTCTGCGAGGGGCGGATTATCCGCCAGGCCGGATAATCCGGCCTGGAGAGCAAATTTCTTTTCTGTTTTGGTTCTGCTTCTGCCAATGCACTTCCTTGGTTATGGGGTTGCACTGCTACTCTTTCTTCATGTTGTTTTCTCCTGGACTTGTGTGTATACTTATCTCCATGCTATCCCTCTAATGCTATTCACAGGTGGTTCCAAGCCGACCAAGACCTTCGTCCGTCGTTCCCGTCCCCGGTATCTCAAGCCCACTGCAGACGGGAAATTCATTGACGAGACCGAGGTCAGCAGAGCAGCAAGAGAGGCTGAACGAATGGCAGAGGCAAGTAAGAAAACTAAGAGGTCCGCATATCGCAAGGGCAAACAGTCTCGGCCCAATTACAAGGCTATGGACAGTCTTCAGTATGCCACTATTCGTCAGACTGATTATTATGATGAGGGTGACAGCGATGGTCCCCCCGAGGACGAAATGTTTTTTAGTGCTCACTTTTGGTCTATTCATGATGATGTCTATGCTACTCTCAAGATTCGCCCCATGCGTCCCATCAATTTGACTGAGGCCCAATCCAAGACAAGGCTCATTGAGGCACTCGATGTGACCAACAATATGGGGCTGCACCATCTCATGACCATTCAATGCAATTATGACTCTTCTGTGGTGCGCTAGTTTTTCTACACCCTTGTGATCTGCGGTGATGAGCGTCGCACTATGAAGTGGATGACCGGGACTACAATGCTTCAGTCAGACTTTCGCACTTTTGGGCAGGTTCTTGGGTATGCTTTCCATGGTCGTGACACTCCTGCTGGTCACCGCATCATTACTCCCTTGAAGCCATCCAAGGACACTGCACTTGCTCCTTGCCTTTCCTCTGATGGAGTCATTGGTACTTTTGCTGGTCTCTCTCCCTGTGCAGCCCTTGTTGGCATTTTAGGGACTGCATCGCTCCTAGTGGTGGCAACAATGACAGATTCGTGGTCACCTGGTTCCTCTCCTTGCGTTTTCTCACGAGTGTGCCACCAACACCGGATCACACAGGTTACAAACTGGATGTCATGGACTATATTTTTCATGAGATGACGGATGCTATGATCAACAGCTCTCTATTCCTTATGCTCGTTCATAATGATGCTCGTCAAGCATATGTTGCCCCATGAGGATTTTGGCACTGCTCTGGATGGTGTTCATAAGCCAAAGAAAATCTACAACAAGGCTCAGAAGACTCATCACCCTTCCACTGCCCCGGAGACCTTCATGCGTGATGCTCGGGCTAGTGGTCGTCGTTCCACGGTGTCCCCAATGGCACGTGAGGTCAAGCAGCTTAATTGGTTCCAGTGGAACATTCTTTGCATGGGTATTGACATTCACAAGGGCCAATATGAGGCGTACCGCAGGGATCATGAGAGGGATCACACGCAGTAGCTTATCCTCCACCATGTCTCAGGTGCCACTGGCAATCCACCTCCTCTCACTGCTCCGGATCCGTATGCTCAGTGGAACACCTCAGGGATCAACTATGGCGAGCTCGAGAGTTGTCTCTTTCCTCCTCCACCGCGGGCACCCACTCCTCCAGACGATGACGACGATGATGAGTATGATGAATAGGAAGGGGACGGGAATGACTACGATGAGGATGAGGCGGAGTGATCTCCAGGGGTGTTAGCATCGCTCTTCTTCCTTTTTGGCGTTTCGATGCCAAAGGGGGGAGAAGTAGTTCTATTAGGTCTCATGGATTTGCAAGGGTCGGGCATAAGCTCTTCGATTTTAATCGTTTTTATTTGCTTGCTTATGCCTTTTCTAGCGTGAACTTGTTTGCTAATTGTGGTTGTTTGTGTAAGACTATGTCGTACTCCACAGTTTGGTACTATGTTTGGTATTCATGGATTTCTGGATTTATCTATCATGGACCCCATGGAATTCTGGAAGTATGAAGCTTATTTGATGGCATATGGATTCATGGGATTATCTATGTATGCCTTGGCTATATATTCCGGTGGTATGACATTTTTCCCAAACCTTAAAGTAGTGTTCTACCTAGTGTGTGTATTTGTATTCAAATGCAAATCTTAAATATGCACACATCTAGGGGGGAGCGTCTTTCATTATTTAAGGTGGCATTTGCCGGTTTTATTGCAAATCCTAGTATTGTCATCTAACACCAAAAAGGGGGAGATTGAAAGAACATTTCTTAATCCCTAGTGTTTTCTGTGTTAGATAACAATACCAAGGATCATTTAATGTGTGTTGAAGTGTTGCAGCTCAAAACTCTGCCTTTGGGGGCGGATAATTCGGCCCCACCAGGGGCGGATAATCCGCCCAAGCAGGCGCAAGCCCCAGAAGGGAGGCGGAATTTTGGCCGAATAATCCGCCCCTCAGGGGGGGCGGATAATCCGCCCCTCCTGCTCATCGCCAAGGCGCAAGCCCCAGAGAGGGGGCGGAGTTTTGGCCGGACTTTCCGGATTGGCCGGATAATCCGCCCCTTAGGAGGGCCGGATTATCCGCCCCCCCCCCCAAGATCTTCTCCAAGTTTCACCAAGGCGCAAGCCCCAGAGAGGGGGCGGAGTTTTCCCAGGGGGCGGATAATCCGCCCCAAGTGGGGGGCGGATAATCCGCCCCCAAAGTTATCTGTGACCAGATCCGGGAGGGGTATTTAAGCCAGCCATCCCCTCCTGCCGAATTTGATTCATCTCGAAAAGAAACAGATCGATCAAAGCTTCATCCAAGAGTGCTCCACCTAGATCCACCCAAAGGCCCCATCCCTTGGGGAATCGAAGGAGAACTCGATCTTCATCATCGAATCAAGCGCTTCATCTCCTCTCCATTCATTTGGAGAACCTCCGATCTAGTATTTCTTGCAAATATCTAGATCCTCGTTTTTGTTTATATTGATAAACCTTGTTCTTGTGGCAGCTTGTTGTCATCTCGGGAGCCCCCAATTCGGTTGTGGGTGTGTGCACCGATAGTGTTGTAAAAGGCACCGGTTCCCGCCTCGAAGGGATCCAATAGTGGAGAAGGTGGATCAGGCCTCTCGTGGCGAGATCCATCGGAGAATAGGGCGAGACCTATTGTGGCGTGGTGGTCTTAGAACCGCCCACCCCTCCAACGCAGATGTACTTCCCTTAACAAGGAAGAAACTGCGGTAAAACAAATCCCTGTGTCTCCGCGTGCTCCACTACGGTTTCCTCGCTCCTCTTTTACGTGCTTAGTAGTTAGGGTTACATATAGGGAAATTCTCGTAGTTGCATATCTAGATAATTTACTTTGTGTCAAGCCTAAAATTGAAAAAGTATTAAAAATTGGTTAGCACCTATTCACCCCCCCCCCTCTAGGTGCCCATACGATCAATTTTAGACATGATGGAACTTGAACTCCATCTTCATGTCCTCTTGAAACAGAGCAAGTGCACGACGCAGCTGCAAAATGAAAGTGTGTCAAGTTTGTCAAAATGGAAGAGAGTGCACGACAAAGATAGTGTTCGCGAGTACCTTGTTGTCCATGTTCTCCCCACTGGCTTGTGTGCGGTCGACCTCTTCCACGCAGCTGTGCCACTTGCTGCACGCAGTCTGGATCATCGCCCAATGGTTAGTTATTGCCTTTTCCCCTCGCTCCATGTGGATCTTGCGATACTTTGGGTCACACATGCTTCGCACGTCGAATGCTGCCTTCACACGCTGCCAATAATTGTCGGAATTTTGGTTCACACCGGTGATTGGATCCATGCTCACCGTCTTCTAAGCTTTGGAGAGGCAAGTGTCCTCGGCCACGGTCCATTTGAGCCGAGCGTTCGCCGAAGTGCCCGGCTTCTTCTACCCCTTCTTGCCTTTCGCCTCAGTCTCGGCGTTCTCTGGCTGCATCTACTCGGCCTGGGTCTCCTCGGCATCGATGTCGGCGAGGTCCTGGGACTCGATGCCGTGCTCGGCGTCGGCCCGGGTCTGCTCTTCCGTGAAGAAGGAGGGGTGGTTGGAGGCCGATCATGTTGCGATTAAGTCCTCCATGTATGCATCGGGCGTCATGCCGGCCGGAAGTGCGCCCGGCAATCCGCCGAATAGGTTGTGCGCGTCGGCCTCGCCGAAGGGCACCGAGCTTCCGCCTAAAGGCAGTGGTCTGCGGCACAGAGTGGGGCTTGCGTACGCCGGAGAGGTGGAGTAGGGAGGTTGATGTCCACGCCGAAGGCCGAAAGAAGGCGCGGCGCCGGACAGGGGAAGATCACGTTCAGGTCGAAGCCGCCATCGAACTCCGGCGACGAGGAGTACCTCTGCCGAGCGGTCGCCTGGCTCTCCAGTGTGGCGGGTCAAAGCCAGCCGGAGAGATCGGCGAGAATCCGGCGGGTGAACCGACGCTCGCCTGGCTTCCCCAGTGTGGCGGGTACGGCGCGGCCATCAACGCCGAACGCGTCGCCGCCGCCTGCTTCGCCTTCACCATCGCTTGTTCTTCCGCCGCCGCCTTCACCATCGCCTTCTCCTCCTCCGCTTGATGTTGCCGGAGCTTTGCCCTCTCCTTCCTGTCCTTCCGCTCAGCCGACGAGATCTGCCTGGCGTGCTCCTTCTTCTCCTAGTCGACGGTGGACATGCCCTCCGGTTTGGTCGGCGGTGCTCTCGGCTTCCTCGCCTTCTCCGCCGGACCCTCGCCGAGGATCGATCTGGGTTGGACGAAGATCTTGGGCGGCATGGCGGGCGGGGAGCTCGGCAGAGTGGCAGGGGTGGGGGAATGGGGAAGAAAGGCGGGAGGGGGAAGAAAAGGGCGGGAGCTCGGCGAAGTGGCGGGAGTGGTGCCTTCTCTCGCCGACAGAGCTGGCCCACGCCCGTTTTCGCTGAGTCCGGCGTTCCCAGGGCGTACCCGGGATCCTGGGTACGGCCTGGGTAGGCCGGACCAAAACACGCCGAAATCCGGACGAAAACAAGTCCCTGGGTACGTGACTGGTCCGATTTTCGGCGCCCGGACTAAAATTCGGCGTCCTAACGAACGTCCTGGTTAGGCGAGTGGAGATGCTCTACGCGGAGTCTCTAGTGGTGGTATGTGACGTTTTTCTTTGATCTGATGTAGATGCGATTATGCTCTACTACAGCGTCTAGGTCACCTTGTAATTTTGTATTACGTGACCCTTTCTTTTACTCCCTCCGATTCATATTACTTGACTTGAATTTGTTAAAATTTGGATGAACCTATATACTAAGGAAAGGACTGGGCGTCCTCCGGAGGCTGGGAGCGTCCACAGCCTACGACTCCACGGCCTGACACGTGTCCTAATCCCATAAATGCTATGATGGTGCAATTTTTTTTGACTATTGTAGCAAAAACAATAGTTCGTCTATAAAAATATAAGAAATAGACCAACTATGACCTCGCCGGGATCATCATAGCAAAAACGATATTCTAAATGTAGCAAAATCACTCAACGGTTATAGCAAAGACAAGTTCACCAAAGACCTCGGCGGAGATAACGTAGCAAAAAAATTATTCTAATAATGCAAATTCATATAACATATGAAGCAAATATATTGTACTATTGTAGTGAATCTGTTCACTTGAGACTCACCAAAGATTTTGTTGCACAAAATTTGCACTATTCTAGCAAAAAAACATAGGGAATGTAGCAAAAAATTTGCAACCATCGTATCATAGCAGAAAAAATACTATTACAGCAAACCAAGTTTGCCAAATAAATCGCTGGAGACCTTATAGCAAAAAAAATTCTTCTAACAACGCAAATTCACAGAACGTATGAAGCCAAAAAGATTGCGCTGTTGTAACAAATCTGAGAGTGCCGGAGACATCATAGCAAAAAAAAATTGTTCGAATGACGCAAATTCGCAGAACGGATATAGCAAAAAGTTCTTCATATGATCCAATTTCACGGAAACTACAGTGTAGCAGAAAAATTCTTCACTGTGAGCAGGGGAGGGGATATGAGGATTGGGCGGGCGGCAACGTCTCCGGCGATGGGAGCTGCGGCTGCACATCGACAGGTGGAGCACCGGTGCCTCAGCCATCGTCCTTGTGGCCGTCGAGGAGGAACACCGACGGAGGCAGCCGGTGCAGATGGGACCGGTGCGGAGGACCTCCAGGTCGGGTCGAAGTCCCCCGAGGATGCAGAGCGGCGCGATGGAGGTCGGGTCGGCGTCGCCCCCAGGACATAGGCGGTGCGGTGGAGGTCGAGGCGGCCCTCGACACAAGGCACAAGCGCAGCTGTCCGACGGGAGGATGCTGGTCGGTGGCGGGGATGATGTGCTGGCCGGAACCGGTGGCGGCGCCGGCGTGAGAAAATTCCAGCGGAAGGAGAGTTTGGAGACAACCATGATTGACCTGTGCCTGTGCGTGTGTCGGAGGGAGAGTGAAGGGGATGAGCGGTGGAGGAAGGCTGTGGAGGAGATAAGGTTGAACAGGTGGCCTACTTCCTTGTTGACTTTTTTTCACGATACCAAAAGGACGCGTGGCGATCATACAAGCCGGAGGACGCGAGGACGCGTAGCCTCCGGGTGAACAGCAGCATTTTTCATATACTAAACAGTGTCTAGATTTATCTAAATTTTGACAAATTCACGTCAAGTAATATAGGTCGAAGGAAGTACTATATTGACGGTTTTCTGCACCACGTGAACATTTTTTTACTTTATAACCAGCCTATTTTTTTTCAAGTTGCAATCCACGTAACATTCAAGCTGAATGAGCCGTGATGCAAATCCAAAGAAAAGTAGGTATTAATTAACAAGACCGGTTTATGTTGATCACCGGAAACAAGTTCAAGCCGGACTCCACGCTGAGACAAAACGCTTTATTGTATACGATTCTCCGTTTCAAAATATAAGATGATTTAGGTTTGTAGAGAAAATAAATCTAAACTTTTTTTAGTGTGTAGATTTATTTTTAAATTGAGTGAACCTACGTACTAAAACAAGTCTAAATACATTTAATTAATAAACCTAAAATATCTTATATTTAGGGAGTACCGCTCAAGTTGGAAAAGGAAACGAGTCCGCGGCCCATAAGCACCCGCGTGCAGCCCCGTTAAGCTTGCCGTTAGATATTAGCGAAGCGAAACCCCTCCTCCCCGACCCGTTGGCATCCGTCGCCGCCGCGCTGCCGACGGTGGCACGTAAAAGTCTACAGTTTGTTTGCCCAAGCGCCAAACCTGAATCGGTGCTAAATCGGTTAATAGTCGTTTTTCCTTTGGCACAAAAGGGTTCCCAACGATACACTTCCATCTTTGAAGCCAGAGCAACCTGAACGAACTAACACAGCTCCGCGTGAGTCTTCCTCCATTACGACCATGGATGTCGGTCCGTGCTGGTCCTCTCTCCCGCCCGAGCTCGTCAGCCACATCGCCGACTGCTTCCTTGCCACCAACGACATCGACTACTACATGGGCTTCCGCGCCGTCTGTCGTGACTGGCGTCATGCCACCGACGACCCGATCAACACATGGGACGTGCGCTTTCGGCACTGCCGATGGATCGTCTTCCGCGAGGACGGAAGCCACAGCTCCCACCTCTTCGTGAATACCTCAACCGGCCGTTTCCACCGCAAGGACATGCCGCTGCTCAGCAAATACCAAGTTGCAGCCACCTTTGGTGGCTTCCTTGTCCTGAAAGACAAGATCGACCCTGGCGCCGTGCACATCCTCAACCCTTTCACCGGTTACCTGTCCTGTTTCATGGGGTTATCCACGAATGTCGGCATAAAGAGGAGCACCTCCATCGTCTTGGGTTCACCGCCCACTCTCGTGCTCAGTGACCGATGTGGTGAGTTGCATAGAGCAGATCTCGACGGTAAGCACGTCTCTGTTAGCCACGAGAACTGGCTCCATCGTCGTCTGATCTGGCAAGCAATCGGCAACGGTGCCTATGGTCCGATGGAGTGCCCATTCTTGGAGGATGATCTACTCGAGAGGTTCTCTTCCGATCAGATCAAGATGTTCCGTCAGCACCATGGCGTTCTGGTCGAGTCGGATGGAGAAGCATTGATGGTCCTTAAACATGAAACCGGAGGCATGGAGGTTTTCAAGGTCGACCCGTGTAGGAACGTGAGCGGGCCCGTGAAGAGCATTGGTGATGACCGTGCAATCTTCGTTGGGCTCTGTAAGAGCGTGTCTATCGACGCCAACAAGTTCCCGTCAATCCATGGCGACTGCATCTACTACGTGAAAGCTGCGGATAAGTATCCATACAATGATACGATCTGCAGGTATAACATGAAGAAGGGGAAAGAAGAGATGGTCTGTAGAGCGGAAGACATGGAGATGGCCTTCATGTACGACGCGAAGAAGGGGAGAGCAGAGATGGTCTTTAGAGAGGCAGACGCCGGAGGTGTTCATGATAGAAGAGGTGTCAATATCACCCGTCTCCTAACTAGCTACACCACGACATCCCCGTATATGGCGACGTGCAAATGGGAACAAATGTTTCTATGAGGGAAGGATACTTAACACAAAACCAAAAAACCACAATAGTAGTTCTGAGTGAATTGAGTAAGGGCCAAGGCATATTGAAGTGAATGGCAAGAGGGAGAACTATATATCCCTCTACCGAGTACCGACAGGGCCAAGGCATATTTTTGCTAACATGGCATGAATGATAGTACTAGTTATGATACTCTCACTAGGTGTAGACTGAGTCGTGATGCAAATCCAACTGTTCTGGTGTTGACCGAGGTCTCTAACCTAATTCTCGCTCAAGTAGGAATTAATTAACAAGACCGGTTTATCTTTGTTTTTTTTTTCCTTGAAGACTATGGTTGATCACCGGAAACAAGTCCAAGCCGGACTCCACACTGGGACAAAACGGTTATAGTACAAGTTGGAGAAGGAAACGAGTGGTGGCCCATAAGCACCCACGGGCAGGCCCGTTAAGATTGCGGTCGATATTCTGGCAGCGAAGCAAAACCTCCTCCCGGACTAGCGGCACAGCTCCACACCCGTTGGCATCGCCGCCACCGCCACCGTGCTGCCCTTCCATGCCGCGCTGCCGACGGTAGCACGTAAAATTCCACTGTCTGTCTTGATTGTCTACATGCAGCTAGCATGCCCAAGTGTCAAACCTGAATCGATGCTAAATCGGTTAATAGTCTTTTTTCCTTGCGCACAGAAGGTTCCCAACGATGGACTTCTTCCATCCTTGAAAAAACCCATCTGTGACGCATGGGTATTGCCCTTCTATGGCGCCACTGATACGTCGCCACTAAACTAAACTAAATGCGCCATAGAAGTCATCAAACTTCTGTGGTGCATCCTGGGCCATGCGCCACATGGCTAATTTCAGTGACGCATTTCTGCATATGCGCCACAGAAGCCTTACGCGCCACCGAAAACTATTTCCATGCATCACAAGTGTATTACTCAGGTATTAAAACAAACAGTACTGGTCCAGAGCATATACAGCGTTGAAGTCATCTTCAGAGTTTACAACAGACTTTCAAGAGCATATCTAAGCTTCATGTAACGGTCATACCTATTATTTACAACAGCATACATAGTTATATGAAAAACATGTTGAAAGTACAAAGGAAGTCGCCTAGAGGGGGGGGGGGTGAATAGGCTTTTTTAAAAATATTACGGTTTAGGCTCAAGTAAATGCGAAATAAAACTAACGTTTAGTTTATTAAGCACAAAACCTAGCCACTAAGTTCACCTAGGTGCACCAACAACCTATGCTAAGCAATACAAGCAACAAGGTGATAGCAAGGTATAAATA
The DNA here is from genome assembly GCA_030063025.1 of Avena longiglumis. Taxonomy (NCBI): domain Eukaryota; kingdom Viridiplantae; phylum Streptophyta; class Magnoliopsida; order Poales; family Poaceae; genus Avena; species Avena longiglumis. The sequence goes on from CP125974.1 coordinate 13,021,045, forward strand.
CTTCAAGCACGATGGCTATCACAATGTAAAGTGCATAAGTAAAGGGTTCGGTTGAGAGATAACCGATGGACGCGGAGACGAAGATTTGTTTCCCGAAGTTCACTTTCAAAGAAGCTACGTCTCCGTTGGAGAGGTGCGATGGCGCAATGCTCTCCAAACGCCACAAATGGCTCACCTCGAGGTGTGGTGGCTCGATGCTCACCCAACGCCACACAAGGCCTCACCCGGATGCGGAAGCACGCAACTCACCGACGCCACAAAGGCTCACTATTCTCCCAAGTGCGCACTACAAAAGGCGGGCACTTGCTCCACTATGGGACGCTTGAGGGCGGTCACCGAACCCGTACAAGATTGGGGCTAACTCCACAACTCAATTGGAGGCTCCCAGCAACAAAGCCACAAAAGGCCAACAATGCCACAAAAGGTCAACAAGACCACAAAAGGTCAACAATCCAACCACACAACCGTCTAGGGTTCCAAGGAACCAAGAGAAACAAGCTCACAAGCTTGAACTCTTGAATCTCCGAGGAGAACTCAAACCTATGCACCAAATGCAAGGCAAGTCCTTCTCCCCAAATTCCAACAAATGTACAAAAGCTATTGGGGAATGAGGAGGAAGAACACAAGAGTAGAACTCAAACCTATGCACCAAATGCAGGGCAAGTCCTTCTCTCCCAAATTCCAACAAAGCTACAAAAGCTATTGGGGAATAAGGTAGGAAGAACACAAGAGGAGAACACAAAACTCTCCAAAATCTAGATCCCAATGATTCCTTCACAAAGAAGGATTTGACTTGGGGATTGTAGATCTAGATCTCTCTCTCAAATCCTCAAAAGATGCAAGAATCATAGGAGGAAGGAGAGAGGAAAGCTTCTTCAAGGTTGACAATGGAGGAGAGAGAAAGCCAAGAACCAAGAAGAAAAGCTCGTGCTCACGAAGGGAAGGCCTTTTAAGGGCTCCCAGGCTCCGTTATGGGCATTCGCGACACTGGCCGGAACTTCCTGAGGCCGGAAGTTCAGTGGCACCAGCCAACGGACGAAAAATGAGCGAAAAAGCGAATCATGGCGGAACTTCCGGCTCTGAAGTGAAGTTCCGCCCACTGGCTCAACGGTCATCGACCGTTGGCCTGCTCGAGCGCAACCGGAAGTTCCGGTCAAAACAGACCGGAAGTTCCGGTGAACTTCCGAGCAAGTTGTAGCATCCCATTTGTCTAACACCTGTAATGCTACTTGTTCTAGTAATAAAAGGGCCACTTCCTATATATAATTGTTGCATCATCATCATATCATGCTCATGTCATCATGCCACCTTGCATTTGAGCATCATATAAAACCCCTTCTTGTTTGGTTCTTATCTCATGTGCATTATTAATTGTGTTTGCCTCTTGATATTGTATTTGGTTCTTGATATATTGTTAAATGCCCAAGTTGATTTGGGGGCATATCTCTTATTAACTCCACCACCTTTCTTTCACCACCTTATAATTCCACCATCCAACTAAATATGAGCTTGGCATTTATGGGTTTTACTTCTAGCTCATGTGGGTTGGGATGGATCCAATTCTTTTCCACATGTTCTCATCTTGGCATCATTTTGTTTTCACATTAATGATACATGAGAGCCACATAGCCACCTTGGCATGCCTTGTGAGTGGGACCCTTTTCCTAGCTTCCATATGTGTTGCTTTTGGGTTATCATCATGTTGGGATATTTTGTGGACTTAATAAATATCTAGTGGCATATACACACTAGCAAGTCCCAAATATAATCCAATGTGATCATCTCCTCATACTCCACTTGGAATTCTTTCTAAATTCTTTTGCTTGGGCCTTATTCCACACTTTGGAATGCATAAGAAAATGCCATGTGATTAATCTTGTTTTCACAAAGATAAATATGGTAACAATTAATTATGCATGGCCCATGCAAGTACCCCTTTAGCTTGGCATTTGATTTTTATTTGGATTTTAATCATCTCTCTACCCCTTGGGTTTGGTCTTGTTTGATCATGCCTAAACCCCATCACCCTAACCATCCTTGCCATCATCACCTTTTCCCCTTGCTCTAGTCTTGGTTCTTGTTGGGGTTTGTTTGGTGCATGGTTGGGTCTTGTCAAAAGAACACCTAGCATCTAACCTTCCCCCTCTCAAAAACCTAAACCCTAAGCCACCCCCATACCCCATCCTAGCTAAACCTAAACCACATCTATTCTAAAAAAAACCCTAAGTACCCCCCCTCTTTCTCTCCTCTCTAGCCGAGCCACCCCTCTAAACCTACCCTAGCATGGCCCCACATGTTCACCATGCCCCCTAGCTACCCCACCCCAAGCAACCGAGGCCACCCCCCCCTAATCCAAAACCCTAGCTTTCCCCTCTCCTCTCTCTCTCTCTCCCTAGGGGCCCCTCCACTGCCTACCCGATCCCTCTCCACCTCGCCTCTGCCCAGCTCTCCCACCCTGACACGGCTCACGTGAGGGAGGAAAGGTGGCACCGAGGCCACCTTTCCATCTACCCTCCCCACGCAAGCCCCACCTGCCCCTCTCGTTCTTATCCTCCCTCGCCCTCTATCCGTCCCAGATCCACCCAGAGGCTCTGCCTGTTCCCCTCCCTCTCTTTCTCCACCGCAGCCTCACCCCGGCCTTGCCACCGTCGGTCTCTCTAGTGCACACGAACCAGAGGCGGGAGCTGAGGTTGTCGAGGAAGCTCCGGAGGTCCTCTGCGTCGCCCCGTTCTCAGCAGCGAGGAGGAGGAGCCCCCAGTGTGGCATCCCGCAAAACCACTACTAGAAAATCGCGTTGAATTTGTGCATTGCATCGTCATCATCATGCATTGTTTGCTTAAAACTATTTTCGCAAAACCTAGTTTGTTTTCTAAACGCCCCATCTTTATTCAAACACCAAAACCGGGTCTCCGGATTATTTTGTTTTGTCTGCTATCGGTTTGCAGAGGTTTTGTTTTAATCAAATAAAATATAAATTATTTTAGTGGGGGCAGTCGAACGGGCCGATTCGACCCGAACGACCACCCCCGGAATTAAATCGGTCCACCTGAACAGCCCCTCTAAAATCCTAAGTTCACCCAACCTAATCTACCCAACCAACCAGCCACCTCACCCCACCCAATCCCCTCTCGCCACCTCACCCCTCCCCAAACTCCCCACCACTCATCTGCTGACAACTCACCTCCCACTCCCTCACCCACTCCCCACATCGCCCACCGACCAGGCCACCTGGGCGGGGTCAACCGCCACCTGGCCCACGTCCCACCAGCCCCTGCCGACAACCACCTGGCGCGCCCCGGGACCCACCCCACGCACGCGCCCCAACCCACCGACGCCCGTCCTCTCCTCCCTCTCTCACCTTGATCTCCCTCACCTCGGCCACCTGCTCCACCCTTCCTCGCCGCCTCTGCCAAGCTCGCCTCAAGACGCCTCCTCCCATCGCCTCCGCCGGCTCCCACCGCCTCCGTCAGCCGCCGCCAAGCGGAGCTCCGCCGCGCGGCCCCCTCCTCCATGCAACTTGTGCATCATTCATCATGGCATGATTGGTTGCTTGATGCATTTTACTCTGATGCCTGCGCACTTTATTTATGTTGGTCTTGTTTGTTTGGTTCTTCTTTCGAATAGACGCTGAGCAGGGGATATATCAAGAGAACCAGGAGCACTACCTAGATCCGTCTCTCGCTTCAACTGAGTTGCCAGGCAAGCACTACCACATGCTTGCATACATACAGTACCTATTGCCTCTATCTTATTCTTGCATCATTGAGTCGCGATTGCATTAAATTGAATCCCAAGTATTGTATAGCCTTTACTTTAAACCCCACCAAGCTCGTTCCCCCGTCCCATGAGCAATTACTACAGGAGTTGTTTGAGCCATGCGAGTCGTAGAACAGCATGTGTAGGGTATGTGAGAGTCTGATGGATAACGAGGTACCTAAACAACTTAACACAGTAGTAATGGGATAACTAATGAAAGTGGCACCGTGAGCAACATCTGCTATTTGGTTTTTCCTGCTCACTTGTGTCCGTAAGACCCCGAGTACTTGATTCTGTTCCAAGATTTATTCGCGCTATCCACATCCGGAGGTATATGGGACCCCAGGCGAGCTTGATTCCGTCTTATTTCTTGGGGCCACAAACTAGTTTGAGGTTTTGTTTACTATCTGTACTTATGCCATGCTACTTTGCTTTTTACGTTTGTGCGAGGCACCTTTGTCTTAGGTAAGCGGAGTATTTTCGGTATCGACAAGCCAGCCACACTTTCGGGTTCCCTCGTTTCTGACCATTGTCGCAAACCTTGAGTCCGCCTCGAGTCACCGTTGCGGGTCTACTCAATGGGTGGCCCCTGAAATATTTCTGAATCCTGTGATTGCTTTGTCGTGAAGGCCTCGTTGGGTTTTGATTTGGTTTTCCGAGGTTGATCGGCGTGTGTTGCTATTGGTGCACCCCGGGTAAAACTTTCTGAAAGCCGTGTCCGGTTATGGACGACTTGGAGCACGGTTTCGATCATAGACAAGCATAACTAAACCGCTTTAATCGACTAAGTAATTTGACTAGTAAATAGTGTAACACTCATGGAATGGTTAATAAAATTGCCAACGGATGGGGTTGTTATCCGCTTCCTCGTTGGTAGCGAGAGGAGGATGGATCGATGAATTACTTATAATTGTTGTCATTAATTCACGGACATCCGCTCTATCATTGGTTAGGCGGGTGGTTAGCGAAATCTCAGAGAACTGCTAGGGTTTATCTTTTGCAATTCGTCACCCAGGTTGTGTCCCCTTTAGAGGCATTAAGACTTGCTGAGTACCCTTAGGGTCTCACACGATAAATTATTGGTTCAGATGAACAGGTACCCTCGCCAGACGGATACTGGGTGGAAGAGGCTGATGATGTGGGCAACGATCGTTCGGTGTAGAGATTCCGGGAATGGGGATCCGTGAGATCTGTGGGCGGGATGTGCTTATTTCTATGGCATCTTATGCCGATTTGCTTCGTATCCGTACTCGGACATTGTTTTGCCGCTTCCACTTGAAACTCTGATGTGTGATGTATGAGGAATTATCCTAACATATTATATCTATCTAGGTCATTTGAATCTTGTCGTATGGCGTTGCTATATTTCCTTTCTTTCTAGATGGTGTGGCTCTGATGTACTCTTGTATGGTGGCTTGCATACATACCCACTTGTGTATGTAGTTGATCCCTTCGCCTGCCGATTACGCCGCCCGTACAGGTCCCGATGAGATGGAAGTGGTTGGGGCGAAAGGTCTACCGTGAGTGGCTTTTGGGGCCCACCATACTATTTCAACCACTACCTCATCCAGCTTGTAGCTAGGGCGTAATTCACCGAGGTAGTTACAATTGGTATCGAGCCATCCCGACCTTGAGTCTCGGCCAAGCAGTCGTTGTCAGTCTAGCAAAGAGTTTGGTAGTTATGTATACTAGGGAAAAAAAAACGCGAGAGTAGGACTGCTTCCACTTTTCTTCTTACCTAACCATTCACCCTTTTCTGGTAAGTAAGTGCAACGTTTTCAATCCTCTTCTTAAAAATTCAAACTAGGATTCACGTGTTCTGGGTTTCCGTAGTACCATAGGATTTGTGTGTGTGTGTGTGTGTAATCCCTTGTCTATCTGTTGCATCCAAGTTGTTATCTAATCAGCCTTTGGTTATCAACTGTTGGTACATTCCATACCGACAGGCTTTTGCAAACCGACGCAATCTGTCTTACCCTCTTTGAATCCGACGCTATCTTGTTTGGGGTGTTCGTTCTGTAGTTACCAATCTTTAGGTTCAACGTGAGAAGAAGGAGTTAGGATATGTGTTCCACTTATTCATGTGCGGAGTAATGATTTGAGTGCGGGATGGAGTCGCGACCATACCACTACTCTTATCATTCGCTTTTGTATATTGAATCGGTAGAGTCACTAATCTTGATTCGTTAAGTAATTTTAGCATCTATTGGTATTTTAATGCGAAATTTGTGGAAAAATTTTCTTTGATATATTTGTGTACCACACTCCTTTTCATCGTGCGATATGCTTAATATCTTTTAGGTGCTTTGAACTTTGTTGATATTTTAATATCATCTCAAGAATTGTATCCTTTAATCTTGGTTAATTCCATCTTGGTACTATTTTGGATTATTATCATCTTCCATTATAGTACCGACTTGAGTTTTATATCAATGACAGATGGCTCCACCACGCGTCTTGATGAGGACATACCACCGAGCTGGGCTCCAATACAAACATCGCTAATGCTTTGGCGAGAATGCGTTGAACAGTAGCGCTTTGAGGAGAGTGTCGGGAGGCAGTTTGCTCCACTCCCTCCACCTCCCAAGCGAGGAGACATCAAGAGCTTCCTGAAATTCAACCCTCGTCAGTTTGATGTTTCTGACCGACCTCTGGACGCGGATGATTGGCTACGTGAGATGTCAAGGTTGCTCGAGACTGCTGATGTTCCGGGCGAGTGGGTCAAGTGTGCTACTAACCTTCCAAGGGAGATGCAGCTCTCTGGTGGGAGAATTACTTGAAGGCAAGCTGCCGGTTTCCACCAACTTGGGAAAGGTTCACCGGAGCGTTCAAGGCAGTTTCGTAGATTGTAATGGAAAGGATGAAGGAGGCTTTTCTCAACCTGAAGCAAGGAAATGATAACGCCAACACCTACATCAGAACTTCATGAATCTCTCTCGTTATGGTGGCGATGAGGTATCGATGACAAGAAGAAGCGTAAGAGGTTCGTGCAAGGGCTCAATGCATCGATCAAGTATGCAATCACACATGCAAGGCCGGCATCTTTCTGGAACTACAGACACAACCTGCAAGAGGAAGCAAGCGTGCAAGTGTTTGAGGAGTCCAAGAAACACAAGGATGCATCAAGCTCTGCGATTATGGCAGCTCCTTCTAAGCGGCGTGTCGGGTTCCTAACACCCACCGTCGCTCCGGCTCCACCAAGACACAAGTTACGTCAAGGCCACCAAACTTCACCATTGCGGCTCCTGGGGCTACAACCACCACTACCCTGGGCGCTGGCGGAGTCCTCGGCTATCTTGCCTCCACGTCCACATGGTGCTTGTTTCACATGAGATCATGGACATCAACTGGGCATCCGTTGAAGAACAAAGCTCTCCTCCACCCGCCAAGATCTGCAGCAAGCTCTCCTTGGTTCGTGCACCACCACCTCGGGCTCTCAACATCAACACCAAGCCGGGTCTACGGTTGCTCGTGCCAATCGTGCCGCCCGCTCAAGCGAGCATGCACAGTTGTGATGGGTATGCTTTCCGTTAACTCGATCCTGCGAGTTTTGTTTGATTCTGGTGCATCGCATTCTTTTGTGTCTCACAAGTTCGCAAGTGAGAATGGGTTAGCATCGGATCCTCTTCTCAAGCGGTTAATGGTTCTTTCTCCTGGAGCAACAATGGCAGCTTCTAAAGTCAGCCATGGCAATCAAGTTGAGATTGGTGGCTCTTCATTCTCGGCTTCTTTAATTGTTCTGGGCAATTCTGACATTGATGTCATCTTGGGCATGGATTGGTTGACAGCAAATGCAATTTGTGATTGATTGTCTTTGAACGCCGGTGTCTCAAGATTCTCAAGGCCATATAGTCTTTTCTCCAAGTTTGACTCCTGCAGTCCAGCTCTTCTCTTTGGCGGCTCTGAATGATGATGCTATGGAAGCTATTCAGAGTGTAACGGTGGTCTGTGAGTTCCCAGATGTCTTTCCTGAAGAGTTGCCGGGTATGCCTCCGGATCGTGAGGTTGAGTTTGTGATTGAGCTTGAACCTGGAACGGCTCCTATCTCCAAGCGGCCTTATAAAATGGGTCCTTCGAGTTGGGCTGAACTCAAACGACAACTTGATGAACAAGAGAAGTTGGGTTTCATTCAACATAGTACCTCTTCTTGGGTAGCCCAACAATCTTTGTGAAGAAGCGTGGCAGAACCGATAGACTCGTGTTGACTACGGGCTCTCAATGCTAAAACCATCAAGAACAAATATCCTCCCCGGATTAATGATCTTTTATCGACTAGCGGCTGTGGTGTTCTCTAAGCTGGATTTGAGAAGTGGTTATCACCAAATCAAGATTCGCAAGGAAGATGTGCCCAAAACAGCTTTCACCACCCGCTATGGCCTGTATGAGTACACGGTCATGTCTTTCGGTCTCACCAACGCACCTGCTACCTTCTCGAGGCTTATGAACTCCGTTTTCATGGAGTACCTTGATAAGTTCGTTGTGGTATATCTGGATGACATTCTGGTCTATTCTAACTCCAAGGAAGGGCATGAAGAACACCTGCGGTGTGTCTTAAACAAGCTTCGTGAGAACCGCTTGTATGCAAAGTTCTCAAAGTGTGAGTTTTGGCTGCCTGAAGTAACCTATCTTGGTCATGTCATCTCTGCCAAGGGCATTGCAGTCAAACCGGAAACTGTGAAGACAATTGTTGAATGGCTTCCTCCTGTTAATGTCAAAGAAGTGCGGAGTTTTCTTGGTTTGGCTAGCTATTGCCGTCGCTTCGTTCAGAACTTCTCGAAGATAGCGAAGCCTCTTACCGATCTCCTCAAGAAAGGCAAGAAGTACCTGTGGACTCCTGCATGTCAAGCAAGTTTTGAGACACTCAAAGAGAAGCTCACTTCCACACCAGTCTTGGTTCCTCCGGATACATCTAAGCCTTTCCAGATATTCTGCGACGCCTCTTTGCAAGGATTGGGTGCGGTCCTTATGCAAGAGAAACAGGTGGTTGCTTATGCCTCTCGTCAGTTGAAGACGCATGAGATCAACTATCCCACACATGACCTTGAGCTCGCAGCAGTTGTCTTTGCTTTGAAGCTATGGAGGCACTACCTGCTTGGTAACCGTTGTGAGATCTTTTCTGACCACAAGAGTTTGAAGTATATCTTCACTCAGCCTGATCTCAACCTTCGGCAGAGGAGATGGATTGAAGCAATCAATGACTTTGATGTGACCATCAACTACACGCAGGGCAAAGCTAATGTTATGGCCGATGCTCTTAGCCGTAAAGCTTATGTCAACAACCTCATGATGGAAGAACAACAGCCTCTCTTGTGCGAGGAATTCCGTCAGCTCAACCTGGAAGTTGTGGAACAAGGGCATCTCCTGAACCTTCTGGCTACTCCTCTCTTGGAAGAAAAGATTCGCTCTCGTCAGCTGGGTGATCCACACACCAAGAAGATCATATCTAAACTTGAGCTTCCGAAGTATGAGTCCTTCCACGTGGATGATCAAGGCACACTTTTCTTTGAACACCGGATGTTTGTTCCAAACTACCCGGGTTTGAGAGAGCAAGTTCTCAAGGAGGCGCATGATTCGGTTCTTTCTATCCATCCTAGCAGCACAAAGATGTACATGGACTTGAAAACACAATATTGGTGGCCTGGTTTGAAACGGTATTGTGCCAAGTATGTCTCAGAATGTGATGTCTTCCGCAGAGTGAAGGCTGTCCATCAGAAACCATTCGGTCTTCTACAGCCATTGAAACCTCCGGAATGGAAATGGGAGAAAGTAGAGATGGACTTCATCACTGGCTTTCCAAGGTCGCAGAAGGGCAACAATGCAATTTTTGTTGTCATCGACAGGCTTTCTAAAGTGGCTCATTTCTTCCCAGACAAAGAAACAATTTACGGAATTCAGCTTGGTGAGCTCTATATCAAGAATTGTCTCTCTGTATGGGGTTCCGCTTGAGATCAGTTCGACCGTGGAAGCATCTTCACTTCAAAGTTCGGAGAGTTTCCAAAATGCTTTGGGAACAAAGTTGAACTTCAAAGACTGCCACCACCCTCAACGCAGGACAAGTCGAAGAATCAACCAGATTCGGAGGATATGCTTCAGCGTTTGCCATCTCCTTTGGCATGAAGTGGGAGGAATGTCTTCCTTATGCTGAATTCTCCTACAACAACAGCTTCCGGAAGAGTCAAGATGGCACCATTTGAGGCTCTCTATGGTCGCAAGTGAACTCCGATTGGCTGGTCGTGCGGGAGAAAGAATCTGGTTTGGCCTCGACATTGTAACTCAAGCAGAGGAGAAGGTGCATATCATTCTTGAGAACTCAAGATTGCTCAAAGTCGTCGGAAGAGCAACTATGACAGAAGCACACGGATATGGTGTATGCCCACGGTGATCTCGTCACCTTCGTGTCACTCCCATGAGAGGAACACACCGCTTTGGTATCAAAGGAAAGTTGGCTCCTAGATACATCGGTCCTTTCAAGATCGTGGTAGAAGAGGAGAAGTTGCATATGCACTTGAGCTTAGGAAAACTCAAAGTCCATGATGTTTTCCACATCTCTCAGCTCAAGAAGTGCTTCAAAGATCCGGGGACCGTGGATCATGAGCTAATCGATCTCCAAGAAGACCTGTCTTATCAAGAACACCCACCAAAATCATTGAGACATGAGAAGAAGGACTGCAACAAGTCCATCAAGTTCTGCAAGGTGCAGTGGTCACACCATTCTGTTGATGAAGCCACTTGGGAGCGTGAAGATGAACTCCGTGCCAACCATCCTACTCTCTTTGTGTCTTCTTCTTCTTCCTAGAATCTTGGGGCGAGATTCCTGTTTAGTGGGGGAGAGTTGTAGCATCCCAGTTGTCTAACACTTGTAATGCTACTTGTTCTAGTAATAAAAGGGCCACTTCCTACATATAATTGTTGCATCATCATCATATCATGCTCATGTCATCATGCCACCTTGCATTTGAGCATCATATAAAACCCCTTCTTGTTTGGTTCTTATCTCATGTGCATTATTAATTGTGTTTGCCTCTTGATATTGTATTTGGTTCTTGATATATTGTTAAATGCCCAAGTTGATTTGGGGGCATATCTCTTATTAACTCCACCACCTTTCTTTCACCACCTTATAATTCCACCATCCAACTAAATATGAGCTTGGCATTTATGGGTTTTACTTCTAGCTCATGTGGGTTGGGATGGATCCAATTCTTTTCCACATGTTCTCATCTTGGCATCATTTTGTTTTCACATTAATGATACATGAGAGCCACATGGCCACCTTGGCATGCCTTGTGAGTGGGACCCCTTTTTCCTAGCTTCCATATGTGTTGCTTTTGGGGTTATCATCATGTTGGGATATTTTGTGGACTTAATAAATATCTAGTGGCATATACACACTAGCAAGTCCCAAATATAATCCAATGTGATCATCTCCTCATACTCCACTTGGAATTCTTTCTAAATTCTTTTGCTTGGGCCTTATTCCACACTTTGGAATGCATAAGAAAATGCCATGTGATTAATCTTGTTTTCACAAAGATAAATATGGTAACAATTAATTATGCATGGCCCATGCAAGTACCCCTTTAGCTTGGCATTTGATTTTTATTTGGATTTTAATCATCTCTCTACCCCTTGGGTTTGGTCTTGTTTGACGATCATGCCTAAACCCCATCACCCTAACCATCCTTGCCATCATCACCTTTTCCCCTTGCTCTAGTCTTGGTTCTTGTTGGGGTTTGTTTGGTGCATGGTTGGATCTTGTCAAAAGAACACCTAGCATCTAACCTTCCCCCTCTCAAAAACCTAAACCCTAAGCCACCCCCATACCCCATCCTAGCTAAACCTAAACCACATCTATTCTAAACAAAACCCTAAGTACCCCCCCCTTTCTCTCCTCTCTAGCCGAGCCACCCCTCTAAACCTACCCTAGAATGGCCCCACATGTTCACTCACCATGCCCCCTAGCTACCCCACCCAAACCGAGGCCACCCCCTAATCCAAAACCCTAGCTTTCCCCCTCTCCTCTCTTCTCTCCCTGCCCTAGGGGGCCCTCCAGACCTGCCTACCCCGAGCCCCCTCTCCACCCTCGCCCTGGCCCAGCTCTCCCCACCTGCCCGACACAGCTCACGTGAGGGAGGAGGAAAGTGTGCACCGAGGACACCTTTTCCATCTACCCTCCCCCACGCACTGCCCCACCTCGCCTCTCGCTCTTATCCTCTCCTCGCCCTCTAGCCATCCCGAGATCCACCCAGGCTCTGCCTCGTTCCCTCCTCTGCCCCTCTTTCTCCACCAGACCTCACCTTTTGACGCCCACACGTCGGTCTCTCTAGTGCACACGAACCAGGAGGCGGGCGCGGAGCTGAGGTTGTCGAGGAAGCTCCGGAGGTCCTCTGCGTCGCCCCGTTCTCAGCAGCGAGGAGGAGGAGCCCCCAGTGTGGCATCCCGCAAAACCACTACTAGAAAATCGCGTTGAATTTGTGCATTGCATCGTCATCATCATGCATTGTTTGCTTAAAACTATTTTCGCAAAACCTAGTTTGTTTTCTAAACGCCCCATCTTTATTCAAACACCAAAACCGGGTCTCCGGATTATTTGTTTTATGCGCTATCGGTTTGCGTGAGGGTTTTTTTAATCAAATAAAATATAAATTATTTTAGTGGGGCAATGAACGGGCCGATTCAATTCGACCACGACCCCGAATTAAATCGGTCCACCAGGCAGCCCCTCTAAAATCCTAAGTTCACCCAACCTAATCTACCCAACCAACCAGCCACCTCACCCCATCCCCTCCCTCGCCACCTCACCCCTCCCAAACTCCCCACCACTCATCTGGTGACAACTCACCTCCCACTCCTCACTCCCTCCCCACATCGCCTGGGCCGACTAGGCCACTGGCCCACGGCCCCCCACCAGCCCTGCCGACCACCACAGCGCGCCCGGGGACCACCCCACGCGCCCACCCACCAGCGCCCGCCCGCGTCCTCTCCTGCATCCTCTCTCACCCTTGCAGTCTCCCTCACCTCGATACCAACCCTTGCTCCCTACCCTTCATGGTGCCTTCGCCAAGCTACTTCACGCCTCCTCCATCGCCTCCATGGCTCACCGCCTCCGTCGGCCGCCATGGCGAACTCCGCGCGTGGCCCCTCACCTTGACAGCAGCAGCCGCCTCGTCCCGCCGCGCCTTCTCCAGCGGAGCCACCTCCGGCCTCCTCCGCATCCAGCCGCCGCCCCGGCCGCCCGCTCGAACCTCCCCTCCGTTCCAGCGACCCCGCCTCCTCGGCCAGCCGCCTGTTTTCCCGTCGGCCTCCGCCGCCCGCTCGAGTTCTCGAGCCGCCTCCTCCTGCAAGCCTCGCGCTAGCACCTCCTCCTCCCGCTCGCCATGCCGGCGTGCTCCCTCCACCGCCTCCTGCCGTGCCGCTCTCCTTGCCCGGTCCCGGCTGCGCCGCCCGCCTCCATCCTCCCCGCTGCGCGCCACGACCTCCTCACCTCGCTTTCTCTCTCAGCGCCTCGATCCCGTCCCGTCTTCGCGCCAGCAACTGCGGCTGCCCGGCTTCGTTCTCCGTCCCGCCTCTGTCGGCCGAACTGCGGCGCGCTCCGGGGCCTCGTTGCCCGTCGAGCCTGCACGCCGCTTTGCCGGCGCCCCTCCTCGCCGTCGCGCTGCCCTGCCATCATACCCGCCCGCATGCGCCGCAGCATGGCTCCGCCTCGCTTTCCGTGCTCGCCGTGGGGCCACACCGCCTTGCGCTTGACTCGCCGTGCTCGGGTTGTCTCCAACCGATGATCTTCGCCAGTTTGCGAGGCCGATGTGCCGTCGCGCTTAAGACCCAGTCACGCGATCGAGCCTATATGCTGCGGCAAGACTTCCGATCCCCTTGGGAAAGCCAAGGCCAACACGAGACCTGAAGGACGCGCGAAGACCGGGCGAGACTCCAAGACCGCAAGGCGAAGGTGTCCGGATAATCCCGACAAGAACTCCATCACGGGACATCAAGTACTCCGGCGGGAACCACGAAGGCCCGTTAGCGACCCAAGTTCACCACCGTTGATCAAGATGTTAACCCAAGATCTCCATCGACCACGAAGTCCGATGAGGCCGCCGTGGATCCGAAGCCCTGAACCCGAAGGTATTTTACATGGAGCGGCGAGAACTCCCATTGACCTGGTTGTTAGCGGGCGCCTCAAGATCTCCCACACGGACTCTAGAACCCGGTACCGATCGATCAAGTTAGCCATCGACGACAAGAACGGCGAGAACGGTGAGTCCGATGCCCCGGCGGCGATTCTCCGAACGCCTCGATCTCAAGATCAGACGCCAAGACCGACAACATGAACCGAAGACCACGGATGCGACAAGACCTACCTCCGATATCCGAGAACGCTTCCGCCGAGACCGAACCCCAGATCCGAACCCTGAGACCGAACCCCGAACCCCGGAACCCCAAGATCGTCGAACCCCTCAATGTGTGAACCTTCTCCCGAGCCCTATTTTATAAATGCTAAATATAAAACCTGTTGCATATTAAGTTGTCATTGCCATACTCGCATGCATCTCGTCATGTGGTTTGGGGGCCTTATGCCGATTCACCTAATAATTAAATATGGGGCCCATATGCGGGCAAATCTAGTCTCATATCGGCCTCATTTAAATTTGTGTAGCGAACCGGTGATATATTCTGCCTTGTTAAACAACATTTAAATTGCGGGGGTTCTAAATAACTTGAACCATCTGTTTAAATTGTCGGGACCCCGGCTCCGCTTAATATGACCTAATTGCATCGCACCTTTGCCATGTCATGCATCATACATGCATCATGCCGATCTTCTGCCGTTGTATTAAATATTGCATCCGGTGTTATTCTAGTGATTTGCTTCTTCGCGGATAAGGCCGTTGAGTTGATGTGAGCTTCGCCCCGATCTTCGGTTGAACCTTCGACAATGTTTTCAGGCGAGCATCTCCCCCTTTCTACCTATCTTACTTTTATAGTATTTATTCCCTCCTGTTAATCTATTGCTTTCTCGTGTTTAGATTCTCTAGTTTCGATCATTAAAATCCTTGCGCCCTATATTGCCTTGGACACATCCTATTACCTGTTGTTTGTTAGATAGTTGGATTGACTTAATGTCGTAGTAGCCTTCTCAGTCTTTATTGCGTAAATCAATTGCCACAGTTGCTGGAGCCTTGCCGCATGTTTGTTGTTGGAGATGATTGTGGCATCCCGCAAAACCACTACTAGAAAATCGCGTTAAATTTGTGCATTGCATCGTCATCATCATGCATTGTTTGCCAAAACTATGTTTGCAAAGCCCATTTTGTTTTCTAAAACGCCCCTCCTTTTTCAAACATCAAAACCGGGTCCCCGGAATATTTTGTTTGTTGCTATCGGTTTGCAAATGGCGTCATTAAAACAAATAAAAAGTTCAATTATTTTTAGTGGGGGTAGTCGAACGGGCCAACCCGACCCGAACGACCACCCCCGTACAAAACAACGGTCCAACCTGCCAGCCCTACCTAAATCCTATTCCCACCTAAAACTCTACCCATCTCTCCCAGCCACCTCACCCCAACCAACCCCCTCTTGACACCTCACCTCTCCCCAAACCCCCACCTCTCACACAGTGCCACCTAGACCTACCTCTCTCTCTCAACCCCAGCCCCTTTGCAAAGAAACACACACCGCACTGCAGTGGCCAGCATCACCCCTGCCGCATGGTCCCAGCCCGCACAGGCCAGCCAGCCCTCCTGTGGTCAAACCACTGCCACCAGCGGGACCCACTCGGGGCCACGCCCACCTCCCTGCCCCGTCCCACCGACCACCGCCTCCGTCCCTGCTCCCACCTCTCTCCTCCCAGGCGCCTGGCCCTTGACCTGTGCTTCTTCCTCCCTCTCCTGCTGCCACCGAGCGCCCCGCCCGCTCCGTTCGCCAGCGCCGCGCGCCGCGCCCTCCCTCCTCCCTCCAGCGCCCGGTGTGCTCCGCCGCCCGAGCCCGCGCGCCTCGCCCTCTAAGGCCCCGCCATCCAGCGCCGCCAACCTCCTCCTCCACACCGCTCGCCGCCCACCCCTCTGCCCGGCTCCCCTCCTCCACGCCGCCATACCGCCCGGCGCTGGCGCCCTCGCCCGCCTCGCGGGCGCCACCCCTCCGTCAGCGGCCTCGTGGCGCGCCCCTGCCCTCGCCTCCTCACGTGCCCGCCTCCCGGCCAGTCGCCCGGACATCACCGTCGCGCCGTAAGTCCGCTGCCACACGACCCGCTCCACCGGCGCCCCGCCATCCTCCGCCTCCCGGCCCGGTCTCCTGCCTCGCCTCCGTGGCGCCTCCGTCCGCGTGAGCCACTGCGACCGCCCCAGAGCCCGGCCTCTTCTTCCCGGCGGAACCTCTTCTCCCCTCACCTGCCTCTCCCGGCCGTCAAGCGCCGGGCGCTTTCACCCTGGCGTCGCCCAGCGCCGCCGCGTCATTGCACTGTCGCCGCCAAGACCCGTCCACGCAGCCGCAGCTGGCCTTCCCTACCTCCTTCAGCTCGTCCTTGGGCGTCGCCATGGAGACAAGGACACAGCTGGGCTGCTGGCGTCGGCCCGTGTCGGAAGCGTTCTTCCTCACGGAGATATTGGAACGCAGCGCCAAATCAAGTGTGGGTTTGCCTTGTCCCTAAGCTGCGAGTCTTGGGATACGGAGCGAGTGCACATCTTTGAGTTCCTGACAAAGCAACACCATCATCAAGTTCACCTTTATGCGGGACTATCGATCCTAGGTAACTCGGCAAGATCTTTGACCAGGATGGATGCAACCAGCTTCGCCGGCATGGGCGAACCCTCGGTTTCGCCAAGATCTCCTTTCCGCAATTCGACCTTGATCCGCGGATCAAAGACCACGATCTCGAAGACTTCGGCGCCCGACATGATCACCTCATGGGCGCCAGACCGCCAAAACGCCCGGTACAACAAGTGCTTTAACCCGAATCGAGACCGACTCGGCGGCGCGGACCCGACAAGATACACGGCGACAAACGGCACCGACCAGTCACTGCTTCCCGATGCGACAAGACCTACCGAGTCGAAGCGTTTCGTCGAACCACGAGACCGACCCAGGGAACCCAAGATCATCGTGAGCCCCCTCCGATGTGTGACCCTTTTCCTCGAACCCCTATTTTATAACATATCAATTTGTTGCATATTGAATTGTCCATGCATGCATCCTTGCTCTGTGGTTTGGGGCCTTATGCGATTCACCTAATAATTAAATATGGGGCCCCATATGTGGGCAAATCTAGTCTCATATCGGCCTCATTTAAACACTTGTGCGAACGGTATCTTATCATGTCTTATTAACACAACATTTAATATGCGGGGGTTTAAATAACATGCACAACCTAATTAAATGTCGGGCCCCCAGTTCCGCTTAACATGACCTAATTTCATTGTACCTTTTCCATGCCATACATCATGCATGCATCATCTTAGATCTTCGCCGTGTATTAAATATTGCATCCGGTGTTTCTTCTAGTGATTTGGTTCTTGGCGGATAAGGCGTTGAGTTGATGTGAGCTTCGCCCGATCTTGGAAAATCCTTGACAATGTTTTCGAGCATCTCCCCTTTCTACCTATCTTACTTTTATAGTCTTTATTCCCTCATGTTGATCTATTGCTATCTCGTGTTGCGATGCTTTAGTTTTCATTACACTGTGATATACCGTGCAGCCCTATATTGCCTTGGACACATCCTATTACCTGTTGTTTGGTAGATAGCTGGACTTGCGCGTCGTAGTGCTTGCTCAAGTGTTGATGTGTGTAGTCATATGCCACAGTTGCTGATGTATTGCCGCGTGTTGATGTCGGAGATGATTCTAGTTTACTTATCGTCACTTTCATTTCGTTTAACAACTAAAATTGAAATAAGGAGGCATCGGTGGGTGATAGATAATATTTGGTTTCGACGCCCACTTGTGTCCCGTAAGACCCAGTACTTGATACCTGTTCTTGATTTATCGCGCTATCCACATCCGGAGGTATATGGGACCCCCCTGGGCCAGAGCTTGATTCCGTCTTATTTCTTGGGGCCAC
The DNA here is from genome assembly GCA_030063025.1 of Avena longiglumis. Classification (NCBI taxonomy): domain Eukaryota; kingdom Viridiplantae; phylum Streptophyta; class Magnoliopsida; order Poales; family Poaceae; genus Avena; species Avena longiglumis. The sequence goes on from CP125974.1 coordinate 13,038,852, forward strand.
AAACTAGTTTGAGGTTTTATTTACTATCCTGTACTTATGCCATGCTACTTTATGTATTTAAATTGTGCGAGGAGCACACTGTACTGTTTAGGATCATGGCACGATTCATGGTGTCGACAAGCCCAGCCACACTTCGGGTTCCCGATGCGTTCTGGCCGTCCCCATAACCTTGAGCCCGTCTCGAAGTCGGTGGCTTCGTTCGGGATCTACTTAAGGGGTGGCCCCAAATATTTCTGAATCCTGTGATTGTTGATCGTGAAAAGCCTCGTTGGGTTTTGATTTGGTTTTCGATGCTGATCGGCGTGTGTTGCTATTGGTGCACCGGCCGGGTAAAACTTTTGAAAGCCGTGTCCGCGGATATGGACGACTTAGACACAGTTTCTTGATCATAGACAAGCATAACTAAAGTTTATTGCTATAAATTTGACTTATAATGACTAGTAATTAGCTTCACTATCATGGAATGGCTAAATAATCACCCACAATTGCTTGTTTAAGTTGGCTTGCGACCATTGTACTGATTAGTAAATCTTACCTTCTAGCGGAATGGCTGAATAAAAGTACCAACAACTGCTGGGTTTTGGGTTATCTCATGATAAAGGTATCGACTAGTAAGTGTTGCCACTATCACGGAATGGTTAACTAAAAGTGCTTACTGCTTACTTTATCGGGATGATTATCTAAACACGACTAGTAATTGCTGCAGCGACAACCGAATAAGTAAAGCGCCAGCAGTGCGAGTTCCTCGGTTGACTTCCTCGTTTGGTCTCGAGGGAAAACACGGGATGGGTTTGTTTGGTGTTAGTTTCAGGTTGGATCCGGATAGGTCTTCTTACCCTCTCTAATAACCGCCAGTTGTATCGAGTCTCTATAGGTTGTTTAGTGCATCTTTGCCTTGCCGCTTGATCCACCATACCTATGTGGCGAGGACCGGTTCTAGCCTTGCGTGTCTTGGCCTCGATCTTGGCGCTCCTCTTTTTCCTTGGCCTTTGTGGCACCCTTTGTTTCAAGCGAGGTTATGAGATCGGCGTCGTTAGCGGGGTTACCTTCGGCTTGCTGGCGGGGTTATGGGCGCCATTGGTTATTCTTGAGGCTCTTAGCCCCATTTGCATCTTAATAAGTGGGCTGGAGCTATATCGTTTTCAAGGTGATTTGGATCTTTGTATATTATATACATATTCTTGACTCTTTGAGTCATTTTATTATATATATATCTGATACGTGGGTCCCATCGAGGACTGTTGTGTAATGTTATTACTTCGTTTCCACCCTTGCGAAAGTGCTGGTGAGCACCTTTTGAATCGTTTCTATCTTGGGTTTGGCGAATTTGCTCAAACTTGCATAGGTCCCGATTGAGGGTGTTACAGAGTGGTATCAGAGCTCAGCAGTTGCGATACCCCACAAGTCCAGCCTGTAGGATAACCTAGCTAACGGCCGAAGTAGAGTGTCAAAACTATTTTGCAAAATCGGTTGGATAGTTCTGGTTAGGTCTGATTTTACTTCTTACCCCTCTGCTATTCTCCTCTTATCCCGACGTGTTTTGAATCCGCTCTCTTCTCTTTCTTCGAGTCCAGGAATTCTCGTGGTTGGGTTTCCGTCGTACCTTCAGGGTTTCGCTTCCTCCTCTGCTTCTTGTTTACGCCATCGGTGTTCAAGCACGATGAATTAAATCTCACTGATGTTACCATCCTTTGTTCCTTGTTTGTGCCTTCGGTGTTTTGGCAGCGACATCATCTCGTCGGATCCGATGCGATCGCATCACTCCTTTATTCGAACCTCGCTTGTCAAGATCTTGATCGATTCGAGAATGGTTGCACTCTTTTCCATTGGGCGGAGTAATAGTTTGGGTGCGTGATGGATTGGCCCCATGCCGACTACCCCTTCTATTAGCTTTTGTACATTGAAGTGGGCGAGATGCATCGGTTCCTCTTTCCATCGAAGTTAGGGTGGCTTTGTTGTTGATACCCTACCTTCAACCTTTGTTTCCAGGTGTTCCCTCGGCGATCCACGGAAAGCGACCTCTTGTTAGTGGTGTCGCGAGGATCTACACGCTAGCGAAGGATCGATCCGCCGACCTTCCTTCCGGTACCATGAGGCGGATCTCGGCGAGATCCATTGTTAGTGGTGTCGGTGTGGCATCCCTTAAAACCACTACTAGAAAATCGCGTTAAATTTGTGCATTGCATCGTCATCATCATGCATTGTTTGCCAAAACTATGTTTGCAAAGCCGTTTTGTTTTCTAGCGCCCTCCTTTTCAAACATCAAAACGGGTCCGGAATATTTTTGTTGTTGCTATCGGTTTGCAAATGGCGTCATTAAAACAAATAAAAAGTTCAATTATTTTAGTGGGAGGCGTTCAGGCAGGCCAACCCGACGACGACCACCCGTACAAAACTGGTCCAACACCGGCCCTACCTAAATCCTATTCCACTAAAACTCTACCCATCTCTCCCAGCCACCTCACCAACCAACCCCCTCTTGACACCTCACCTCTCCCCAAACCCCACCTCTCACACGGTGCCACCTAGACCTACCTCTCTCTCAGCCCCAGCCCCACCTTTGCGCCACAAGAAACACACACCAGCATACCCGCGGCAGCCAGCATCACCACGCTTGCGGCATGGTCCCACGCCCGCTTTGGGCCGCTTGGCCCAGCCCTCATGGCCACTCAACCGCACCAGCCACCACATGACCACTGGAGCCACGCCCACCTCCCCTGGCCCGTCCCGACCAGACCCCAGCTCCCGTCCCCTGCTCCCACCTCCTCCTCTCTCTCCTCCCGCGCGCGCCCGAATACAATGCTTCTTCCTCCCTCTCCTGCTCGCTCACCGAGCGCCCCAGCGCTCCGTTCGCCCGGCCGCGCTCCCGGCGTCGCCCGGCCCTCCTCCCTCCGCCGCGGTGTGCTCCGCCCGCCAGCACCCGCTTCTCGCCCCTCACATCCGCCCGCGCAGCAGCGCCGCCTCCTCCCTCCACACTGCTCGCCGCCTCCGCCCCTCTGGCCTTGCACTTTATCTCGGCCGTCGCTCCCACCCTGCGCCTGCTTGTGCTTCGCCGGCGCCCCTCGCCGCCTCGCGGCGCCACCTCCGTCCGCCTTGACCTGCGTGCGCCGCCCCTACCGCCTCTCACTCGCGCGTGCCGCCTCCCGGGCCGAACGCGCCGCCCATCACCGTCGCCCGCCGTCCGCTGCGCCACCGACCCGCTCCACCGACGCCCGCCATCCTCCGCCTCCTCGCGCCCGGCGCCTTCACCCTCGCCTCCGTAGCAGCGCCCTCCGTCCAGCAGGCCACCGCTCGACGCCGCCGCCCGAAACCCGCCGCCCGGCCTCTTCTTCAGCCGGAACCTCTTCTCCCTCGGCTGCACCCCTCCTCCCGGCCGTCCAAGCGGCGCTTTCGGGCCGCCTTCGACCACTGGCGTCGCCCGCGCCGCCGTCTGTCGCCCGCCAAGACCCGTCCAGCCACATGCGCGCCTTGGCCCCTCCTTCATTTCGTCCTCTGCGTGGTTGCGTCGCCATGGAGGACAAGGACACCTGGAGCTAGTGCTGGGCGTCGGCCCGTGTGGAAGCGTTCTTCCTACGGAATATTGGAGCAGCGCCAAATCAATTAGCACGGCGGTCAAGTTTGGCCTTGTCCCTAAGCTGCGAGTCTTTGGGATACCTGGAGCCGAAGTGCACATGCCGGAGTTCGGCAACACCATCATCAAGTTCACCTTTATGCGGGACTATCGATCCTAGGTAACTTTCGGCAAGATCTTCGTGACCAGGATGGATGCAACCCAAGCTCGCCGGCATGGGCGAACCCTCGGTTTCGCCAAGATCTCCTTTCCGCAATTGAAGCCTTGATCCCGGATCCGAAGACCACGATCTCGAAGACTCGGCGCCCGACATGATCACCTCATGGGCCGCCGACCGCCAAACGCCCCGGTACAACAAGTGCTTTAACCCGAATGCGAGACCGACTAGAGGCGCGGACCCGACAAGATCGACGACGACAAGAACGCACCGACCCAAGTCTCACCGATGCGACAAGACCTACCGGTCGAAGCGTTTCCGTCGAACCCTGAGACCGACCCCGAACCCCGGAACCCAAGATCGTCGAGCCCCCTCTGATGTGTGACCCCTTTTCCTCGAACCCTATTTTATAACATATCAATTTGTTGCATATTGAATTGTCCATGCATGCATCCTTATCTGTGGTTTAGGGGCCTTATGCCGATTCACCTAATAATTAAATATGGGGCCCATATGTGGGCAAATCTAGTCTCATATCGGCCTCATTTAAACTTGTGTAGCGAACCGGTATCTTATCATGTCTTGTTAACACAACATTTAATATGCGGGGGTTTAAATAACATGAACCACCTAATTAAATGCCGGGACCCCAGTTCCGCTTAATATGACCTAATTGCATTGCACCTTTGCCATGCCATACATCATACATGCATCATGCCGATCTTCTGCCGTGTATTAAATATTGCATCCGGTGTTTCTTCTAGTGATTTGGTTCTTCGCGGATAAGGCCGTTGAGTTGATGTGAGCTTCGCCCCGATCTTCGGAAAATCCTTCGACAATGTTTTCAGGCGAGCATCTCCCCCTTTCTACCTATCTTACTTTTATAGTCTTTATTCCCTCATGTTGATCTATTGCTATCTGTGTTGCGATGCTTTAGTTTCCGTACCTGTGATATACCGTGCAGCCCTATATTGCCTTGGACACATCCTATTACCTGTTGTTTGGTAGATAGCTGGACTTGCGCGTCGTAGTGCTTGCTCAAGTGTTGATGTGTGTAGTCATATGCCACAGTTGCTGATGTATTGCCGCGTGTTGATGTCGGAGATGATTCTAGTTTTACTTATCGTCACTTTCATTTCTGTTTAACAACTAAAATTGAAATAAGCAGAGGCATCGGTGGGTGATAGATAATATTTGGTTTCGAGCGCCCACTTGTGTCCGTAAGACCCAGTACTTGATACCTGTTCCTTGATTTATCGCGCTATCCACATCCGGAGGTATATGGGACCCCCACAGGCGAGCTTGATTCCGTCTTATTTCTTGGGGCCTAAACTAGTTTGAGGTTTTATTTACTATCCTCATACTTATGCCATGCTACTTTCACGTATTTAAATTGTGCGAGGAGCACCTTTGTCTTTAGGATCATGGCCCGATTCCTTGATGTCGACAAGCCCAGCCACACTTCGGGTTCCCCGGTCGTTCTGGCCGTCCCCATAACCTTGAGCCCGTCTCAAAGTCGGCAACTTCGTTCGGGATCTACTTAAGGGTGGCCCCTGAAATATTTCTGAATCCTGTGATTGTTCAGTCGTGAAAGCCTCGTTGGGTTTTGATTTGGTTTTCGATGCTGATCGGCGTGTGTTGCTATTGGTGCACCCGGCGGGTAAAACTTTCTGAAAGCGTGTCATGGATATGGGCGACTTGGAGCAGTTTCTTGATCATAGACAAGCATAACTAAAGTTGATTGCTATAAATTTGACTTATAATGACTAGTAATTAGCTTCACTATCATGGAATGGCTAAATAATACTGCCCACAGTTTCTTGTTTAAGTTGTCTCTTGCTACCATTGTACCTGATTAGTAAATCTTAACTTCTAGCGGAATGGCTGAATAAAAGTACCAACAACTGCTGGGTTTTTGGGTTATCTCATGATAAAGGTATCTGACTAGTAAGTGTTGCCACTATCACGGAATGGTTAACTAAAATTGCCCACTGCTTACTTTATCAGGATGATTATCTAAACCTGACTAGTAATTGCTGCAACGACAACCGAATAAGTAAAACTGCCAACGGTGCGAGTTCCTCGGTTGACTTCCTCGTTTGGTCTCGAGGGGGAAACACCAGGATGGGTTTGTTTGGTGTTAGTTTCAGGTTGGATCCGGATAGGTCCTTCTTACCCCTCTCTAATAACCGCCAGTTGTATCGAGTCTCTATAGGTTGTTTAGTGCATGCTGCCGCTGCCGCTTCAGTCCACCATACCTATGTAGGCGAGGACCGCCGAATTCTAGCCTCATGGTGTCACATCCTCGATCTTGGCGCTCCTCTTTTCCTTGGCCTTTGCGGCACCTTTGTTTAAGCGGTTATGAGATCGGCGTCGTTAGCGAGGTTACCTTCCGGCTTGGCAGGCGGGGTTATGGACGCCATTGGTTATTCTTCAGGGCTCTTAGCCCCATTTGCATCTTGTCCGTAGCTGGACGCTATATCGTTTTCAAGGTGATTTGGATCTTTGTATATTATATCTGTATTCTTGACTCTTTGAGTCGCTGTTATATATATATATATATGTTCTGTGGGTCCCATCGAGGACTGTTGTGTAATGTTATTACTTCGTTTTCCACCCGCACGAAAGTGCCTGGTGGGCACCTTTGAATCGTTTCTATGCGGGTTTGGCGAATTTTGCTCAAACTTGCATAGGTCCGATTTTGAGGGTGTTACAATGATTATAGTTTTACTTATCGTTCACTTTAACTCCTGTTTAACAACTAAAATTGAAGTAAGCAGAGGCATCGGTGGGTGATAGATAATATTTGGTTTCCGAACGCCCACTTGTGTCCCGTAGGACCCCGAGTACTTGATACCTGTTCCTTGATTTATCGCTATCCACATCCGGAGGTATATTGGACCCCCCGAGCTGAGAGCTTGATTGGTCTTATTTCTTGGGGCCACAAACTAGTTTGAGGTTTTATTTACGATCCTGTACTTATGCCATGCTACTTATGTATTTACGATTGTGCGAGGAGCACACTGTACTGTTTAGGATCGGGACACGATTCCGCGGTGTCGACAAGCCCAGTTTTGGGTTCCTAGTCGTTCACAGCCGTCCACCCAAACCTTGAGTTCGTCTCGGAGCTAGATTACTTCATTGCGGGAAGACTCCAAGGGGTGTCCCCCTGAAATATTTCTGAATCCTGTGATTGTTCAGTCGTGAAAGCCTCATTGGGTTTTGATTTGGTTTTTCCGAGGTTGATCGAGCGTGTGTTGCTATTGGTGCACCCCGGCCGGGTAAAACTTTCTGAAAGCCGTGTCCGTGGATATGGACGACTTGGAGCACAGTATCTCGACCATAGACAAGAATAACTAAAGTTTATTGCTATAAATTTGACTTCATAATGACTAGTAATCAGCTTCACTATAATGGAATGGCTAAATAATACTGCCCACAATTGCTTGTTTGGAGTGTCGCTTGCGACCATTGTACCTGACTAGTAAGTATTGCAACTACAACGGAATGGCTGAATAAAAGTACCAACAACTGTTGGGTTTTTGGGTTATCTCATGCTAATTGTATCTGACTAGTAAGTGTTGTAACTATCACGGAATGGTTGACTAAAAATGACCCACTGCTTATTTTATCAGGACGATTATCTACACCTGACTAGTAATTGCTGCAACGATAACTGAATAAATAAAACTGCCAACTGTGTGAGTTCCTCGGTTGACTTCTCGTTTGGTCTCGAGGGGGAAACATCGGGATGGGTTTGTTTGGTGTTAACGAGTTGGATCCGGATAGGTCATTCTTATCCCTCTCTGATAACGCCTTGATTGTTTGAGTCTCTATAGGTTGTTTAGTGCATCTTTGCCGCTGCGTGATCCACCATACCTATGTAGGCGAGGATGCGAATTCTAGCCTCGCCGTGTCTTGGCCTCGATCTTGGCGCTCCTCTTTTCCTTGCCCTTTGTCGGCACCCCTTTTGTTTAGCGGTGTTGAGATCGGCGTCGTTAGCGAGGTTACCCTTCCGGCTTGGCAGCAGGGTTATGTCGCCATTAGTTATTCTTCTGCTCTTAGCCCCATTTGCATCTTGTCCGTAGCTGGACGCTCTACTGTTTTCAAGGTGAATTGGATCTTTGTA